>BSBK01003331.1:225000-280000 GCA_027943335.1 Chamaecyparis obtusa | reverse complement strand
CTGTGACTAAAGTGAGAAGCTTCATGGGTTTAGCTAGTTATTATAGATGGTTTATTGAGGGATTCTCTTGAGTGGCACACCCCATCACTTCTCTTCAACGTAAGGGAAAGAAGTTTGAATGGACTGACAAATGTGATAAAGATTTTTAGGAGCTCAAGAAAGCACTAACTAGCGCACCTATTCTTGCAGTACCAGAACCTTCAAAAGACTTTGTAGTTTGTACAGATGCTTCATTGGATGGTTTAGGGGCAGTTCTTATGCAAGGTGGATGAGCTATAGCCTATGAGTCTAGGAAATTAAAGACTCATGAGCTCAACTATCCTACCCATGACCTTGAACTTGTAGCAGTAGTGCATGCCTTAGTGAAATGGAGACATTTCCTCTTAGGGCATCGGTTTGAACTTCACTCAGACCATCATAGTTTACAGTATATCTTCACTCAACCAAACCTCAAAGCTCGACAACAGAGATGGATGGAATTCTTGTGTGAATATGATTTTGATGTCCATTACATCAAGGGGAAAGAGAATGTTGTTGCAGATGCCTTGTGTAGGAGAAGACATGAACTCTCTTCTATGATCACAAACACATATTTGAGATGTCGCATCCTTCATCATTCGTAGGAAGATGAGAGGTATGCAGAGATTAGAAAGTTGATTCAATCTCAAAGACCCCTTGAAGGGAAGTATGCAGAATATACTTTGGAGTCTGATGGACTCTTGCAACATAGAGGGCGCATATATTTACCCTCATCAGAAGGATTGCATGAGTTTGTCATGTTAGAGGCCCATAGAGCCCCTTATGTAGTACATCCTAGTGTTAAGAAGATGCATGCTGACTTGAGATAGGTATATCATTGGCCAGGCTTGAGAACACAAATTGCTAAATTAGTAGCTAAGTGCCTAGAATGTCAAAGGGTAAAAGCAGAACACCGACATCCAAGTGGTCTTCTTCAACCCCATGAGATACCACTATGGAAGTGGGACACCATATCTATGGACTTCATTGTTGGTCTCCCTATGTCATCACATCATCATGATGCCATCATGGTGATAGTTGATAAATTGACCAAAGTGGCTCATTTTTCACCCATGCATACTACATTCACTGCTTCATCAGTAGCACAGGTATTCTTGTGAGATATAGTCAGACTCCATGGAGTACCTCATAAGATTATCTCAGATAGAGACTCTCTCTTCACTTCAGCCTTTTGGAGAGAATTGCAAGCATCTATGGGTACTAGACTCAACTTCAGTACAACTTACCATCCCGAGACAGATGGACAGACCAAAAGGGTAAATCAGGTGTTAGAAGACATGTTATGTATGTATGTGATGGACCATCAGACCCAGTGGGAGGAATACCTTCATTTATTAGAGTTTGCCTATAACAACGGGCATCATACATCCCTGAGTATGCCTCCTTACAAGGCTCTCTATGGTAGACCTTGCAAAACACCACTCAGTTGGGATAGGATCAAGGACAGAGTTTCCATTGGTCTGGAACTAGTCAAGGATATGGAGTAGCAAGTAATCTTGATTAGGCAGTGTCTCAAAGAGGCTCAGGATAGACAAAAGAAGTATGCTGATTCAAAGAGGATAGATCGAGCCTACCTAGTTGGAGATAGGGTCTTTTTGAGAGTGCGACTGCATAAGAGTCCAATCCATTTTGGGAAAGGCTCTAAGCTTGCACCTTAGTTTGTTGGACCTTTTGAGATCCTTGAGAGAATTAGACTAGTTGCTTACCGTTTAGCCTTGCCACCAAGCTTGTCTCACATCCATGATGTGTTTCATGTTTCAGTTTTGAGAAAGTATGTTTATGACGAGACTCATGTGATAGATTGGGATGCCTTGTAGGTAGAGTCAAAAGGAAAATTGGCTTTGGAGCCCATTCATGTATTGGCCCTACAGACCCTGGCACTTCGAGGCAGGGAGCTGGACCAAGTTAGGGTCCAGTGGGATTGTTATGATGAGGTTATAGCTTCATGGGAGGATGTAGCACAGATGAGATCATAGTTCCCTCACCTCTTTGATGAACTCTAGGAGGAGGTTCATGCCTAGAGGGGGTGGATGTGAGGCCTACCTCAGCTTAGCTTAGCATCAGCACTATAGTTACTATATATGATTCAGATGATACTATTTGAGACTATTGGACATTTTTTAAAACATATGTTATTTTGAGGATCTCATATCATGTTATCATATATTATGATTTGATGAATATCTACTCAGGTAGAACCATATGTTATTATGCAGTTTGTTTACATAATTGAGTTATATGATGTATTGTGATGGATATACATGTTAGCATGTTCAGGAATGCAAATGAATAAAAGATTAGTTTATGTGATTAAACTAGAGGTAGATACTGATGAAAGTATATGATGTGAATGGTTTGTGTTTTACATTATGTACATGTTGATTTGTTGGACGTATTGATATGTGCAATTAAGTGTGCAGGAAGTTGACCATGGTACTAAATTCGGGGTTTCAGAAACTAACTTATGTACTCACTATAATGCCAAGATCCTGTCTATGAAGAGACATTGATCTCATTGTAATGTATTTTGTTTCGTGAAAGTGCATTTGCATGGTTGTATTTAAATTTTTTTGTAAATGTGATAAAATCATGCCAAATGTATTTTTGTATAGTGTCACTTGACACCAAGTATTTGTGAGTTGGCATGACTAGTAAATGTGTTTGTAATGTGGGAAATTCGGATGGAAACTTTTAGTGGGTTTTTAGAGGGTCCCAGAAGCTTCTAGAGGGTAGATAGGACCTAATTTAGCTCCCCACTTGATATGTTTAGGGTCTAGGGTCAAAATTTCACCAAAAGAAAGCCCAACACTCATTTTGACACCTTTTAAATTAGCCTCTTAGCCGAAATTCGAGATTGTAGGGGTGGGTGAAGATAGGCAATAAATGTTAGCCACCCATGTGATTCATACACCCTTAGGAGAGTTTAGGAGTTTTCAAATAGGAGCTTGAACCAGTTACTTTGTAGTCTGGAGCCTATTTAAGGAGGGGTAGAGGTTCTCACTTAGACACACATGGGAAGAGTAAAGTTACTCTCTTGGAATTACTTTGGAGAGGAGAGAGACACCTAGCTTTGGGAGGAGATAGTTGGAGAAGGGAAAAGCTTAGAGAGGAAGCTCCTACAACTCCTTCATTTCAATTTGAGCATAGGACTTAAGGTTGGACTTCATGAACCCACTATAGTCTAGTTATTTTTATGTACAAAGAATCTATGTTGTAATGTATGTGAAAGCAATTTATTTCATCTCTATGTGAGTCAATGTATAAATGTGTGTCACATTTTTAATTTGTGTTTTATGATTTTTGAGGGAATTCAAGGCCCACTCACCCTTGGGAGGGTAGAGTAACCTTGATAGGGTGTAGGTAGTTGGATTCACAAGCATATGAGGGTCTCCCTGGTATGGGAAGGATGAGGCATGGATGTTATGGGCTCCATGTTGCCAATCTATGGGGGTCATAAGCAGTATTGACAGAATGAGTCCATGTGTGGGCTATTCTACTTATTTGGATATGGGAGAATGAGAGCCATAGTATGGTCTATTCTACATATCTTGGTTATGATGGAATGAGGTGCATTATGGCCTATTCCTCACTTGTTTTTTTTCTTTTTACAGATTGGATTCTCCACTTGTGTTATGTCCTCTATACCCTACTATTTTCAGGTCCTATTCTTAGTGACCAAGTAAACCTTGGATGGGTTACCTATTGTTCATTGTATGTTTGGTTATGTGGATGCATGTTTGTCACCTGTTGGTTTTTGAGACCCCTAGCTCAGGGGTGGCCTTGTAAAGGCCTAGGTTGGGAGGTGAGCCTCCATGGTCAACCTAAATGAATTTTCTTGACAGGTTTTGGAGATGCTCTTGGGAGCTTGGCTATTGTGAAGAATTGGTCTTCATGTTGTTGATTCAAATGTGAACCTATGTAATTGTATAGAAGCATGATGTTTTTTCCTTAAATGATGTATTTAGTGGCATTGTGTATTAGCCCTGGTATGATTCAGTTGTTCAAACAAGTTTTATTGCGTCATTCCTTTATGTGGAAGTCTTGTCAATGTGATGGATTGATCTCCAAATGTTGATCCTATGTACCTTTTGTAAAATTATAATGAAGGGAAGTTGTCCTTCTCTGTGAATGTAATCAGTGGAGATATGTGTTGTAAAGCCTTTGTGAAAGTCAGTTATTGAGAACATGAATTATGTAAATTATTTAGATAAACTGTTACATTGTATCTATTCTTTGGTTATGGAAAAGCTTCATTACTTAATGAATATAATTAAGGAAAGGAAACTTATTTATTCCATTTTATTATTGATGAGAAAATTGTATTTTGGGAATGTAAATCTTAGTTTGATGAGATCAAGTTTTTAAGGTCATTTTGCATGAAAAATAATATTATGTGAAGGGAGAATTTTAACTTGGTAGAGTTTCATGAAAACAGATCTAATTAACCTTGCATCTAAAATAACTTTTAGATTTTAAAAAAAATTGGTAGTTGTGTTTAGTTGTGTTCATGCTGGGAATTTTCGGGCATGATAGCCTGAAGCTAAGAAAGACATAATTATGATAGACAATGTTGAGATATCCATGGCGGCCATAGATAAGGACTTGGAAAAGTTTGAAGAGGCATTTGTGAGCACTGAGGAAGCATAAATTATTTGTGGTGATAATTCACCGAAGAAACAAGAAGAAATTCATATTGGGGACTTGAGAGGACATGGGGAAGAAGAGGAGAAAGAAGAAGAAAAGGAGAAAGAAAAAGAAGAGGAGAAAGGAGAAGAAAAGAAAGAAAATGAGCCAATAGATAAGCCATTTGTTGAAGTACCCATAAAAGTAAAAATAAAAGTGATAGATAGCAAACCTATCACTCCATCAACATCATTGTTGTCAAGTTTGACCCCTAACACATCAAATCTAAACTCATGGGGAGAAGAAGACCTGACCAAGATCAGTGTACTTGTAATGGAAAAGGCTAAGGATAAATAGGTAATGAGGAACCCAATGTTTGTTGAATTAGTCAACATATTGAATAGCCTACTATCTGAGGATAAGAAAGTGTCTAGTGTACACTTAGTGGATGATGTCAGCACCATCCTGACACATTTCAAAACAAATTTCTCTAGTCTTGAAGAATCTGCATCCAAGGTTACAGAAAAGAAATATCATAAGAAGAGATTGAGTGAACTAATAGGGAAATTTTCCCTTGACCTTAGCTCCTTGAAGGTTGGTCAAGCTTTGTTGAAAGAATTTGCAGCCAAGGGAAGAAGGATAATAGCAGACTGCATGAATAAATATAAGCTTACAGTAGATCTTGCCAATAAAATCAAAGATGCTAAAGCTATGATGATAGCTATGAGTAAATCAGTATTGGATCCCTCACAAGATATAAATATGTGCAATAATTTCTACCAAGGACAAGTGGATAAGATTGAGAAGGTAGAGAAAGAAATAGCCAAGATAAGGGCTAGGCAAGTACAGTTGAGACATGCACTTGCACCCTCCTTAGATGTGCTAAATCAGAATATCAGGGAGATCAATGCCACTATGGTGACATATGATTAAGGTTTGAGTTAAGATTTGGAGAAGATGGAGAATTTGACATATGCTTTGTGCATCCATCTCTAGACTTTAAATGCACTAACAACATTTTGGCAGCAAGAGATCTAGAACTTAAAGATAACATATCCGAATGTACTCACCTTGTAAGTACTTGTAGATACACCTTTTTGAGTACCTTTGTCATTAATGTCAAAGGGGGAGTAGAGTATATAAAGGATAATATGGAGCTATGTATATGATGTACAAGGGAGTAGATTATATAGTAGAAGGGGAGATATAAGTTAGAGCATATGTTAGCATACAGTTAGTAACTTCGCCATATTCCTTTGTTGCCATTAATAACAAAGGGGGAGATTATTGGTAAGTTGACTATACTAATGTATATGACTATGATTTAGTGTTTTCATTATAGAAACAAAGTCATATGATGTTATAGATTCAACACAAGTAGTTAGAACATCAGAATTTGGCTAAGTATGTAAGTCTGGATAGTAAACAGAGCACCAGGTGAACAGAGCATCAACGCATGTGTGTATGACCAAGTTATGACATGCACCCTTGAAGATAAGCTTATTGGTACGTAGTCATGCTAAGTCTAAGAGCGCATGATCAGATGAGTCAGTATGATGAAGATACATCCAAATGCAGTGAAACAGTCAGTGAGTGGTAGAACAAAACAGAGTATGGAGCCGACTGTTTATATTTTGGTTAGCGATCATAATATTGTTTTGTAAAGGCTATGTGCCTATTTTATTTAGGTCATAAACATGTTAATATGATAATATGTAAACATGATTGAGCCAATTCATTTGGAAGTGTTGTATGTAATTAGTTATAGGCCGACTTGATGAATAGTTTTGTATGCACATATAAATAAGACATGCACCCTTGTAATTATGTATGGCATGCATAATAGAGATCGGAATAAGAAGAGAAGAGTATGAAAAGAGGAGTTAAGATGTTGTAGTGCTTTACAAGAGGTTAAAGCATCAACACACAAAAGGAACTGATCAGACAAGTAGTGTCACAACAACAGTTCACCTTGCAGATATAGTGTGTATTTGATATCTAGAAGGTTGTAGCCTTCACCCCTTTGAGTAGTGTGCTCTTGGATAGTGTGTCCTCACCCCTAATAAGGTTAATTGTAAAAGACTCCTAAAAGGGTCTGACCCTTGACCAGGTCACTATACGAAATGCATTATAAATAACAACTCCTAACAGGATTGCAAGATCCTCTAACAAGGATCATAAAACACTAGTGCAATTCTTAGTGGGTGTCAATTCCCACCGGGATTTTTACCTATTTGGGTTTCCCCGTAATCATATTTGGTGTTATGTGTTATGAGTGTTCATCTTACTTGCATTGATATTCATTTCAATACCTAAGCAGTTAAGTTAAGTTTCAAGATATCAGAAAAAGTAATAATATATAGAACACTGATTCACCCCCCCTCTTAGTGTTCCCATTCCTAACAAAAAGATGCTAACTTCCAATGGACACCACAATGTGATAAATCCTTCTATGACTTGAAGACAACCTTGACTCAAGCACCTATTCTTAGAGGACCCAATTGGGAATTTACCTTCCATATCCATACTGATGTATTAGATTATGCTATTGGATTTATCTAGAGGCAACAAGAAGCAATTATGGAGACTACCATTTACTTCATCAACAAAAACATGCAAGGAATTGAATTCAACTATATTGGCATAGAGAAAGAGATGTTATAAGTCATATATGCACTGAATAAATTCAGATATTATATCACCAGTTATCAAATCTTTGTTCATGTACATATCATGAAACTATTAAATATCTCATGAAAAAAGCTTCAATCATTAGCAGATTAGCAAGATGGTTATTGTTGATGTGGGAATTTGATTTTACTATTATTGATAAACCAAGGAGGGAAAATATGGCAGTAGAATTTATATCTAGATTAACAACCAAAGAGGATCCACAAGTCATTGATGACTCATTTCCAGATGAGTATCTATTCTTAATTAGTATTCATACACCTTGGTATGCTAATATAGCTAATTGTCCAGTTTCTAACAAGATTCCTTCTCATTTTTCATCAAAGGAGAAGAGGTTACTTGTTGAAAAGAGTTTTCATTTCTCATGGATAGAAAGGTGCTTATTTTATACTGGACCAAACCAAGTGATGGGAAGGTGTGTAAGAGAGGATGTGACTGATGAAATCCTGCATGCATGTCATGATGAGCCTTTTGAGGGGCATTTTGCAGCCAAAAGAACAATCATTAAAATACTGAATATAGGGTACTATTGGCCTACCCTACATAAGGATGTAGACAAATACACAAAAAAGTGTGATAGATGTTAAATAATGGAAAGAACAACTAGATTAGATAAAAATCCATTACATCCACAAGTGGTAGTAACACCATTTGATAAATGGGGACTTGATTTTGTAGGACCCATTGATCCTCCATCAAATGAAAAATCTTACATCTTGGTTTGCAATGACTATGTGACCAAGTGGGTTGAAGTCAAATCCATAAAGCATGTAAGGGAAAACAAAGTTGCATAATTTCTCTATGAAGATATTTTCACACGCTATGGAGTTCTAAGGGAGATAGTAATTGATCAAGGGGCTCAATTTAGTTCAACTCTTGTCACAACTTTGGTGAATGAGTATAATATCAAGCATAGAAAATCTACATCTTCCCATCCCCAAGCTAATAGACAGACAAAAATCACAAATAAAGAAATAGAGGCTATCCTCACAAAAATAGTGGTTGTACATAGAAAGGATTGGGTAGCTAGATTACCTAAAGTAATATGGGCATACATAACATCATAAAAAAATGTAGCAAGATTTACCTCTTTTGAAATGTTATATAGCAAAACAACCATAATTTTAATTGAGTTTGAGTATAAAATATTGAGAACTACATGTGAACTTGGCATGGATATATTTTCAACACAGAAAGAGAGGATGATGTAGCCAAATACTTTGGATGAATCGAGGAAATCAACTTTACATTAGATAAAAGTGTTACAAAATCAAAGGATAAAATGACATGACAAGTACATAAGAGAGAAGTAGTTTCAGATAGGAGATTGGGCACTCCTCTATGACTCTAAACACAAGGACTACATGGGAAAATTTAAGATTAGGTGGTTATGCCCATATGAAATTACAGAGGTTGTTCCTAATGGAGTGTTGCAACTTATAACTATTGACCCTATGCGATTCAAACTATTGGTCAATGATCATCACTTAAAACTTTACCATAAGCCAGCTTCTAAATAAGAGTTCTTGTAGCAATTTAATGATACTCACAATTCCAAAACTCCTACAACCGAGGAAGGAGAACTTGATGTCCCACCTTCTACCTAGTCTAATATTTTCATGTGTTCATAATAAATACTTCCACTCCTTATAGGAGTACATTTATCCTTCAATAAACTCACCACCTTTTCATCTCATGTCATTTATCTTCCACATCACTTCACCATCATTCCACTTTAATTTTCAGTTGGTTTACTTGTTCACATTTTTCCTACTTCCATAATGTACATATATCAGACATTAATGACAATCTCTAGGTACCATGCTTGACAATTTGTGTATATTCATTATTTTAGATACATTTATTTTATTACTGCTTTATTAATATGCATAATTCACATAGCATATTCCTTTTGAATTTCCTACACTTTTACAAAAAACATGTGTGGAAATATGTCACAATTTAGGTTGGTGAGAGGGTACACATGTGTCATATCCACATCATTACTTTTTTTATTTATTATGCTTTGATGTTGAATGCCAAAATATCACTTTTTGATTTTAAACCTGTTGAACTTAAGATGAAGTGATAGTTTACATGTATGAGGTAACCTTTCTTTAATTTTGAAATTACTCATTTTGAGCTTAGTGTACTTACCTGTTGTCATTTCAAGTTATCATGCATTTCTTTAGTACATCCTTTAATGAGCTTAATTTTCATAATAATACTAAAAGATATGAATTTGAAGGGTTATTGTCTTGGTAGAAGGGAAAAAATTTTATAAGAAGTTTCTGGAAGTGCATTTGGGGTTTTCTCAAAATTTGTTATTTTCAGAGGAATTTGGGATATTTTCAAAAAATTTGAAGGGTGTAAGATAAAGGTCAAGAAATGGGAGGACCACATGTATGGAATGAGCCTATAGTTCATACTTTACTCCTTCAAGATCCACTTTGTGAGCCAAAGTTCAAGTAGTGTGGGTGGTTGGATTATTTCTTGAAGCTAAATGGTTTTAGTACTGACATTTCTCTGGAGTTTTCTCAAAATTTTTGAAATGGAGAAGTAATAGTGAAATGGTTAAAGGTAATTTCTACAAAGGAGAAAATAACTAAGGTTTCAAGGTTGTATATGGATAGAGAACAATACCCTAAATCCAAGGATGCCAGGTCTTCTTGGGCTGAATTCACTAAGCCTCATGACCCTCCACTTATTGTAGACAAGCAAGGGACTAGAAGGATCTCTTTAACAAATAAATGGAGGCACATAGAAGTTTATGTGATCAAGTATCTCACCTATGAGGTTGGGAAATCTTGTCTCCATTCACTATATTTTAAGATATTGAGCCACATGAGACATGGTTAGAGGATGAATGTGTCAAAAGTGCTATATAATCTACTTTCAATTATGGCAAGTGAAACTCAAAAGGGTAGGATGAATTTTATCTCAAACCATTGTTTTCTTAAGCTACTTATGGAAAGATCTTTGCTAGATGTATCCTAGATGTGTTAGGATGAATTTGTTACGATTATAAGGTTTAGAGTAGTTAACATTGGACTTAGGGGTCAACCATAAACAAGAGGGTTAGTACTATGGAGGGAGTTGTTAAATTAACCCCAGGCACCTCAACATCTAAGGCAAACCCCACTTCAGACTCTCCTGAAACCAAATTAAGTCTATCTAAATCATCATCTAGTGATGTTGGTATCTCTTCAATAGCCCCTAATGTTGATACATCACCTGTAACCCCAATTAGGACTAGGGTTATGTAGAAATAGAAAGGGAAAGAAAAGGAAGAAGAGGAAAAAGAGGAAAAGGTGAAGAAACAAAAATTAGAGAAGAAAACCTGAAGTCCTAGGAAGAGGGAAACTGAAGAAAAAGAATCACTTGCAGCCACTTCTTAGACTAAGAAACCTGCTAAGAAATATAAACAAACTAAAACCCCCAAAATTATTAAGAAGACATCACAAAGAAGAAGTCACGGGATCGGGGGAAAGCCTAGAAAATCAACAAAATAAAATGATCCTAGGGTTAATATTAATATTGAATCTTCAGAATCTATTCATACCTTCCACAGTGAAGAGGAGAGGATAATTTTTAATTGTCCTCCTAGACCTCCTAGAGAGAGTCCACAATTCTCCTCTTTAACTAAAAAATAGGACAATCTAATGGTGGAAGTCCATGAGTTAGAAGGGGAGATGGATAAAGAGGTGTCACATGAAGGGGGTTGGGAGAGTTTCCTTATGAAGAGTAGGAATTTTTAATGGTGGAGGAGAATCCTCAAGAGGATGTAGGTTTTGAGGGCCTTGCTGGACTAGTTGTTATAGTAGAGAAGATGGAAGGAACAAGTGCATGTTAGGAGAGAAGAAGAGGAATTAATACACAAGAAGCTCTAAGTATTTAGGCACATACCTACCTCTTTTTCATGGGCATCTATATCCCTATACTTGTACAAGGTTATGATGGATAAAGAGGGAGAGTGTAATATAGAGAAACTAAAATTACAGGAGGTAATTAATAAGAAGGATAAAGAAATTGAGAAGAAAAATGAGGAAATTGTTGCATTAAAGAAAAAGGTTGATAATATGGTAACCTTGGTACCACAAATTTTAGAATACAGAGCACTACTGAGGTTTTATTGAATGTATTTAAAATAACTCAGTCTTTCTTTCAGATTATTAAGGATTGTTTCAGATTTGAGCCCTTCTATTGAAACTCCACAAGAATTTTACTAGGTTTATCAATCTTCCCATGTAAAAATTTAAAAAATTATTTATAAATTATATCTTCTTAACTATGTAGTTCCTCATGACATTGACTAGAATCCCTTACTTTACATTGGGGATATTCACCTTAGAGCTCACATGTCTTGTATTTTGAATGATGTTAAAATGGGTTCAATATCATTCATATGTTTTAGGGGGGGAAATATGAGATTTATTCTAAAACCCAAATTCCCAACAAGGAGATCCAATTTGATCAACCTAAAAGGCTAATGCAAAATCAGACCAATTTGATGGAGAATATGAAAGAAAGAATAAATCTGATGTTTCCCTAGGTAGAATGTGTTATACTTGAAATTGAAATAATTGAAGTGCAAATACTAACCTTGAATTAGGGTAGATCTGGAAAGTGCTGAATTCTAGCTTCTGTATGAACTTTCTGAAGATTCTGTTACCTATTATAGACTGGAAATGTCGAGGTGGACAAAACCCAGAAATATTTTCTCCAAATTCACACAGGTCAACTTTGACCTTTTAAAAGGTCAAAGACCACATTATTTACTTGAAGTCTGATTCTGATTCTGTTCCTAGATCCTGAAAGATTTCCGAAAAGGGTATCCAAATTTGCTCTCAGATCTGAGATTTCACACCTATACCTACAAGAAAATGGGGGTTGTTTGTTTGTTTGGGGGGGTTTGCCTTGGTCAAACCCCAGTTTGGAATCAACCTTAATATAGAAATTGAAATAGGAGAATGCTAGCAAGTAGTAGAAATGAATCTAACAATGAAGCTATGCAATTCAATAGATATGCTAATGTATTTGGAATGTAATCAAATATATTGATATGAAAGCTTGAACATAACATCATCAAACCTCCATGATTGTATGCTTGAAATCCACCTTGAGGAAATAATGATATGGATCTTGAAGATGAACAAAGGATCTTTGAAGGAAGATCACACCACCATGGTGGCTAGATCTAGGGTTTGAATGATAGATCTTGAATGCTTGAGCCACATCCCTTCAATAGCTTGAATGCTTGAATCCTTGATCTTAAATGGAGAACTTGGATGGAGAAGAAGACTTGAATGCTTGAATGGAATGCTTTCTTGATCACCTTGAGAGCTTGAGTGTGAACACTTGATTGAAAGATGAAGAAAATGAGAGAGGAAGGCCTCCTTTTATAGTGATCTAGGGCACACTCCTCTAGATGGGCCACCTTGGAGAATTAAATCCCAATTAGGTCCTCACCTTTAGAAAATATACCTTGATTAAATACAATTAAAGGATTTACCATTTCGGAGCCTGAAACAACCGACTCGGAGGCGGAGAAATAATTATCCCGAAAGCCAAACTGTCGACAAATGAAAATTTGAAATCCTAGAGGGAAGAGGTCAAGGTCAAGGTCGACCCTGACCTGGTCAAGGTTGAGATCAACCCTAACCTAGTCAAGGTTGAGGTCGACTTTGACCTGAGACCCTAACTTTGTCAGGTTCTGCAGCAGAGGTCCCAGAGATATCAAAAACTTGGAAATTGATATCTGAATAGGACTAGATGTTTGGAATAGACAGAAAATCCTCTATTTGATGTGATGAAGGACTAGGAGGTCTCATTTCTAAATCCTACCTAGAAAATAGAGCCATGGAATAGGGAAAATCAGGAAAGTCCTTAAGACCTTAACCCTAATTTCACCTAAAATGGAGAAATCAAGCGCATAGAAGAAGTGGAAAGTGAGGAGAAAGCCGAATACATGCAAAGACCCAATCAAGGTGCCAAACATGACCCTAAACCACTTACTCGGAGGGCTAAATTCTCTTAACATGGAAGTGCTTCCATTTTAAGATGATACATATCCAAAATGAGAATAATAGGGGGCAACAATTTAAATCACATAGGGATAATGAACTCTGAATTCCTCTACCTTTAAGGATTGAAGCTAAGGATCATAGGGTTGTTTACTTCTCTTGGAAGAAGATTATATTCAAACCAAAGTGTAAGAAAAAAATCTTGGCTCTAAGGGATGATGCATTCCAAGAATTTGAGAAGATGGGTGCCACTTCAAGACAGATGGTGATGGGATACTTGGCACATAGATGGAATAGTTTGATAGATGAATTGAAGTAAATAGAGCCATATTATCTTCAAAAATATTATGCAACCATTAGAAGAGCTACATGGTATATACACCTAGGTAGAACAAAACAAAATAACTCGCTTCTTCTTATTTTTCAACAACCTATACTTTTATGGCCAATAATAGATTGCAAACAATATGGAAATGCTTTCAATTAAGAAAACAAGAAAGCTAGGTGGGATAGGATGGAGAAGGAAAAAAATTATATTGGATTTTAACCACTGGAGGTACAGGTCAGGTCACCCCTAGTGATTAAAGAGTACAAGCTTGGATGACAAATCTTGTACCTACTGGAGGACCAACATGGAGTTTGACTGGGGGTGATGATAAACCCAAATAATAGCTCAGTGTTGTCAATGTATCTTATATGTTCATTGGTTTTTTTAGGGGTTTAGATACTTTTATAAGCCTTAAGGACCTTGTTATTGATATTTTTATGTTGTTTTCTTGAACTCAACAAAGTGGGCATGAATTTATCTGTATAATTTCTTTTTGATTGAAATGGCGAAAGATGTTATGTGACCTTTCTATGTGATTTATTCATATTAATCTTGCATGTAGTTAAATAAATGTTATTATGATGTGAAATGGATATTCCTTGTTTTGTACACACTAATTCCATGATGCAGGAATAAATGAAGATGCAACAATTGTCAGAGCCTTACAATGTGGAAGTTCATGCCAGCTAATTGGTTGAAGACAAAGTCACACCAAAATGAACATTGAAACAATCAACAACTAATTATTTATAGCTCGCATGGAGTAATAATGAGACTTTAGTGTTCATTATTATAGTAGAGTAGATCTAAAGGGGACAATTATGCTAGATTATCTCTACAATAGAAATAGTTTGTGTTGGAATTAGGAGAGATAGGGTACTGAGAGGGGAGAGGTGAATCAGTGCCCACAAAAACTTTTTCTTGTAAACCTTTCAGATCTATGACAGTAAGCAATAATAACCTTGCAAAATAACTTGTATCTAATTGCATGTATCATTCATCCTTTTAACTTATGAAAGTAAACAACATGAAATCAACAATATATCAATCACATAACACAAGTATTTTGGTAATGTAGAAACCCTTATTAGAAGATAAAAACTGTGGTGGGGATGACACCCAAAAATTCTTCACTACTGCAGATAGAAAAGGTTTTCCTATTAGGGTTACAAGTTTTGATCACTTCTGGTGATCTTACCCTACTAGGAGTAACATATTAGATCAACTAGATCTACCTAGCTATAGGATTTTAACAACACTAATGAAGTGTGTACTCGGTTAAGAGATTTACATAAGACTGTCAAGTCTACTCTGTTAAGAGATTTAGCCAAAAACTCTATTACAATTGTTAGAAAGCAATAGGCAATTATCTACTAATTGAAAACTTAATTGTCTAATATAGATCAATAATTACTGAATATATTTCACCTTTGCTATGATGAATCTCTATTTTGAACTGCTCGGTTAGCCTGCTCTGATTCTGCTTAATTTGATCTCCTCTGTATTCTATTATGCCCTGTCAACTGATAGTCTTGATGTTAGGCAAGTGCTTCAAGTGCTCCTTAATTCATACATCAGTTCACATCACAAATGATGCAAACATACATTTATATAGCATACTTTATGCCGCTTTGACAAAATTAGGTTACAAATCTTAGATAAAAACCTAAGATCTGCAGTGTACAAAAATGACCTAGATCAAACTATTACATAAGATATACATTACATTTAATGAATATCATGACAATAAATATTCCTTGATCTTGGTAAAACATTTTCTAATCGGTTGTAACCATTTGCATAGAAGAATGTGCCATTCTTGATTACTATGCCATTTCTTGTGTTCAACGGTAAACATTGTATAAACTGCTCGGTATATACTGGTGCTTGGTGTTTACTGTCTCTTGGTGTCGATGTCTGCTGATGCTCGATAAAATGTCTAATGCTCGGTGTATATGCTTAACCGATTGGTCTGTTTTGCTTCTAGTTACCAACTAGCTTAATTTAAGTAATTGACCGATATCTTTGATATCCTTTGATACTAATGACAAATTTTAATGCTCAATAGAGATAACAATCTCCCCCTTTGGCATTAGTATCAAAACTTGAATGTATATAGACAAACTTTTATACATATAACTTATATCTCTGCCATATATATATATATATATATATATATACTTATCAAAATTTCTATTTACTCCCCCTCGGTGCATGCTTCTAGAAATATGTAGTATATGTAGAGTCTATGTACATATTTGGCATAATGACATATACATTGATTTCCCCCTTTTTGATAGTAATGTCAAATACAAAAAATAAAATATATACTCACATCTTGTCAAAAATATGATGATGGGTTTTCTTCATAGACTCCAAGAGGTTTTCCCATTCCTCTTTCAAGTTGGTGAGAGAAATGTGCTCAAGACCGACTTGTGCATGCATGTCAAAGATGTTATCCAACACAAAAAATTTTGGTGTTGCAACAAGTTGTTCTACTTTGACAATGTGTTTCTCAAAAATCTTCAGGTATGGAAGGAGTTCTGTCTATAACTCTGTGACTTGATCTATGATCTGCTCTTCTTGTTTCTTGAGATCTTCTATTAACCACTTGAGTTCTTGAACTCTGTGAATATGCTTTGAAAAAGCTCATGGCTTGGTTATAGCTGCATTTGCATTGGTCTTGATTTCATCTTTCAGACCTTTGATCTTTTCACTGATCACAACAGTGAAGGTTTCCACAATGCAAAGCTTCAGTAAGAATTGACAAATTAACCAGGTTATAGTTTTTATTTTGGTTATTACCTCAGATAACTTGAACTTGTTTATTGCCACTTCTTGGCTGATTCTTTCTGCCAATTTGTCTTGAATCTTGGATTCTTCCCTTTCTTCAATTTGCTTGTCAACATCAATGTCCGGGGCATTTATCTTCTTGGTAAGTATAGCAAGTTGATCTATGATAGGAGTATCTTCATCAATGCTCACTTCAGGTACTACCTGTTGTAAGATATCCCTAACATCTGTTAATATTTCTTTGTGTTTGGTTTCTTGCTTCAACTTTTCTTGTGCTTCCTTTCTTGTACATAGTTCCCCATATTTGCTCAATTCCTTAGGGCTAAGGGTCCTTGGGTCACACTTTGGTATTATAATCACTTCGTCTAGAGTGACCAACCCTTTTGCTTTCTTTTTCTTCTTCTTCTCTGGTGCAAGGGGTGACTCTTCACAATGGTGACAAGAACCTTGTCTTCTATCTTTGGAGTATCCTTCCCGGTTGACACTCTCTTCCTTCCTTTGCTCCTTGGTAACCTGTGTGTTGGTTGAATGAGTTGGAGCCTCGAATGTGGTGTCAGGTGGGATCACCTCAGTTGCCTTAGGCTCATCTTGTGCCTTTTTTTCTGTAGTAGTTGCCTATGGTCCTTCAAACTTATTTGTCTCTGCAGGTGTTTTGGTGTCTTGTTCCCCTGTTGTATCTTTATGTTGCTCAGGGTTTGAGCTGTTGGGTTGTTCTTGTGAAAGAATTTCTACTGCTTATGCAAGTATAGGAATCTTGCCTGGTAATGATGTAAATGCACATTCAGTGACTTGTGCTTCATCTTGTGTGATTAGTAGTGCAATATTTACATCCTCATCATCCTTGTCATCAGGATCACCATTTGTGATGTCCTCAATGAGTACATCATCATCAACTTTCTTCTTCATTTGGATCTCTACTAGATCCAGTGTATCCTGTGAAACATTTATGTCTTCCTTTTATTCAGTGATATCAATTACCTCGGTAACTGATATACCGGAGTCCTTTGACTTCTCTACTGCAATATCATCCATGTAGATACCTTTTCCTTTGGAATTTTGTCTCATTTTAGATAGATTCAAGAATGCATTTTTCTCTACTTGTTCTTTAGCTTTAAGAATTGATGTCCATAGGGAATCGCCTGTCTCATCTACACCTACCACGTTCTCATCCAGTATCATCATGGCTTGGTTCTTTACAATAAATCTTGCTTGATAATTAGCCATGTGCTGATTAATTTCTACTAGGCTTAGATGTGGGGCTACTCGAACTAGAGATCTTTCTCTCTTTCTCTTCTCGGTGTCTAGTGCATAAGCCCATTTCTAATTTATTCTATCATCCAACTCCTTTGGTAATGTTAGTGCAAACTCTAATGGAACTCTTTTAAACTTTATCATCATTTGGATGACTACCTCCTCAATCTTTGTTTGATCCTCATATGACATTTTGTCAAATCTGCTAAGTTCCGGATCAGTAAGGTCACCGTTCTCAATTATATCTTCAATGATTTCATCTATTGACCTTACCTTGTTGCTGACCACTTTGAATTGACTGATGTCATCTTCATTTTCATTATCCTCAAGGTCTTCTTTACCTCTTATCAGTCTTCTCTTTTTCTTTGGTGCCTCAGCTACAACCTTGGCATTTCTCTTACCATATGTCTTTGTCGGTGTAGCTGCCCTTGGTCTTGTGATTCTCACTAATCCTTTCTTTGGTGGTGGTGAGGCTGTAGTTGATGATCTTGTCCTTGTACCTATTTGTACTGGCAACTACTTCATCTTTTGAATTTTGGTGGGAGGAACTAGTGTAGGGTCTTTCTCTTCTTCAGACTTGGTTTCCTCACTATCATAAGGTTTGTCAGCCAATAGTAACTGACCTTCAGTTGTTGCTTTAATTGGTGACTCCTCAGATGAGTCAGAGACATCTCCAAATCTAGCAGTTAGGTCTTTCTTCATCTTCTTTGCCTTCCTAGTCATTTTATTAATGGTCAAACCTATCATGATTCTAGACTTAGCTTCTTCATAGGTTCCAAACCTAGTGGCCTTGGGGTCTTTTGGTACTGCTAGCAGTGCTTCAATATATTTCAATCCAAAATCATAATTCATTTCATAACCCATAGGTGCTAGCCATTTTATCCTAGGTTCAATTGCTTTTATCATTGTATGATCTGTGTCTACAAGAAAACATATATCTGTCTCAAATTTCTCAACCAATTCTCATGGAATTATACTTCTTTGATTCATCTTGGTCTTAAATTATTTAAAGTACACATCAAAATCTTTATTCAAATCATCTCCTAACTTGTTCATCATCTCGGTGATCTGCACAGTTATCAGTTTATTTGTTGTCCAATTTACTTTACCAATGCTAGGGAGATACTTTTGTAGATAGAAAAATAAACAAACAAGGAGTGAACCAAATTTACATGTGTTTGTTTTATTTTTCCTCATGGTCTTCATGTTTTCCTATAATTGGTTTAGTAGTATCTCTGCAAGATCAATCTGGTGATCTTTCTTTACAATTTTATGTGCCATGTCAATTGCGCTACAGGGTATACTATTTAATCTGCTTGATTGAAATATCTTGTACCTGATCACATGTGACGAAAATTTTACTATTAGGTCTTTAATTGTTGAAATCTTTAATGCTCGACCGTCCCATGCAGCTCCAATGTTATTCTCAACATCAGCTCGGGATGAGCTTCAGAAAGCTTTTGCCTTGTCAGTTTTAGGATAGCCAGTAACCCTACTAATCATTTTCTTTGTGACCTCTACTAGTTTATCCAACCAAAATTTTCCATCATGATACCGACTCAATACAATCCTTATCCAGTCTATTTTGAATGATTGCAGAAAGTGTATGGCACATGATAACCCTGATTCACCAATCCTGTTATATTCTATTTTTTAGTTTTCCATCGGTGCCACACAATTGTTGAAATGCCACAATAGTCTCAAAATCTCCTACTTCTCCAATCTTGCAATGAATGAATGATCGTACGTCTTCTGTTAACAAAACCCTATCTGGGATGCTTGAAAAAGTGCACATTAAATCCGTTTGTGATGTAATCTTAGGGTGTGGTTTGTACTTAGGTTTTTCAAAATTTTCTCTAAGAACAAATTTACTTCTTACTCAACACTATGTGATTTGCTTGCAAATGATGTAGATGCCATAAATTGATTTAGGGTTTTGGCAAGCAACAGGTTAATAAAGTGTTCGGTAGCAAATGTACTTACTTGGAGTCGTCGAAGAGTGATGTCGGTTTGATCTACAGTAGCCTTGAATCCTTCTGAAAATTCTTTAGCTCGAACTCTTTTCTATGAAATCTTCGCTCTTCGAAATTGCAATGTAAAAATGAACTCTGTTTCCTGTGTATTTATAGACTTTTCGATATTCCCGCTCAAACTTTCGTGCATTAGATGCTTGACCTACCTTTTGGTTCATAACAACTGTCATCTCGATAAAGACTGTAGGACTTCAATGGCTCGGTTAATACTCAATTCCTATGTTAGTTGATACGTGTCCTCGGTTAACCTTGAATAGTGATTACCGACGGGTAACCAACTCTCGGTCTTGCTTTTATAGAATATGTAACTTTTCTAGCTCTAAACATATAAACCATAATACATCTCTTTTCATGCAAATTTGGTATGTGCTCATCATATATAAGGAACTGTATGTAAAATGTGATCATTTTGAAATGTCAGTCCCATACATACCTATTTCTCCTTAGGTGGAGGAACTGATGTCACCCAATCCAGTGGACGTGGTTTCACCGACAACATTACTTGACACTGCATTCTCATTAGATGCCTTTCTCCACATAGTGTTCCTTATCTTCATGATATCTACAATAGTGTTTCCACTCTCAAATACATGATTTTCTTTTGGTGCTCGATCTTTGCAGTCCTTACTTAAATGACCGACTTTATGACAATGCATACATGCCATTCCAGTGCTTGTCCAGCTTCTTGATTGTCCAGCCCATCTTTTCCTATTACAATTTGCTGCAATGTGCCCATATATACCACATGTAACACAGTTAGCCCATGTTTTATAATCCCAAACATAAGAATTACCTTGTCTCTTTGGTTGATAAGGCTTGCACTGTGTTTTCTGCTTAGGAGTCCATACTTGCTTCATTTTTGCCTTACATTCTCATGCAGTGTGTGTCCATGCTTATTATAGGTATAGCATAACTTCTCCATAGTAGTATTGTTAGCATTTTGTTTAGCTCTACATTCATAAGTTGGATGTCCATATTTTCCACAATAGTAACAATATCCATCAAATTTAGGAATAACAGGAGGTTTACCTTGTGCTCTACTTCTACAAACATTGGAGGTGTGACTTGGTTTGCCACAGTGATAACATGTCAACACTTTAGGTCTTTGATTTTGATTGTTGTTGACCTGTTCAACTTGTTGTGATGATTCTCCTTCACTGGTATAGCCTAGACCAACTTTACTCCCAAATCTTCTTTGATTAATCAGAAAATCATCAATCTTCTTGGAACTATCCTCAGCCAATTTATTCATTTCATTGTGTTGCTATTGAGTTTTCACTTCATTTCTTAGATTCTCATTCTCCTCTCTGAATCTTGCAACATCTTCTAGTCTTCTTGACAATTCTCCATTCACTCAGTTTACCTCTTGATTCACAGTCATCATCTGATTAGATACTTGGAAGTGATGATCGGTGAGTCTTTGTATTTCACTTTCTTTAGCTTGAAGTGATTTAGTCATTTGTCTTTGGTCTTCAATAGCTAGATTCCTATCTTGTTCAACCTGTCTAGCATTGTTCATTATCTCTACCATTCTCACCATCTGAGATTCTTGACCAATTTGAAGTGCTTTTACTTGTTCAGATAGATACCGATTCTTTTTAGACAAATAAGAGATTATACTTTCAAATCCATCGGAAATGCTTCCAGAACTAGATCCAATATGCTCAAAACATTTCATCAATAGGTTCTTCATGATAACCAATCTCATTTTTTAGAATATCTAGGTTCTTCCTTTCAACCAATAATTTCTTCAGTCCTTCCTTAGCTTGCTTAAACTGTTCAACAAACATCTACATCTGTATCTTCTGATTCTCAATAGTCTTATCTAGCTTATATCTCTCCATGACTTAGATCTTTACCCTTTAGTGGTTAAACTGTTCAATAAGAGAGCTGAGCTCTGATACTAATTGTTGGAATTAGGAAAGATAGGGTATTGAGAGGGGAGGGGTGAATCAGTGCCAACAAAAACTTTTGCTTGTAAACCTTTCAGATCTATGACAGTAAGCAATAATAACCTTGCAAAATAACTTGTATCTAATTGCATTTATCATTCATCCTTTTAACTTATGAAAGTAAACAACATGAAATCAACAATATATCAATCACATAACACAAGTATTTTGGTAATGTAGAAACCCTTATTAGAAGGTACAAACTGCGGTGGGGATGACACCCACAAATTCTTCACTATTGCAAATAGAAAAGGTTTTCCTGTTAGGGCTACAAGTTTTGATCACTTCAGGTGATCTTACCATGTTAGGAGTAACATATTAGATCAGCTAGATCTACCTAGTTATAGGATTTTAACAACACTAATGAAGTGTGTACTCGGTTAAGAGATTTACATAAGACTGTCAAGTCTACTCTGTTAAGAGATTTAGCCAAAAACTCTATTACAATTGTTAGAAAGCAATAGGAAATTATTTGTTAATTGACAACTTAATTGTCTGATACAGATCAATAATTACTGAATATATTTCACCTTTGCTGTGATGAATCTCTGTTCTAAATTGCTCGGTTAGCCTGCTCTGATTCTGCTTAATCTGATCTCCTTTGTATTCTGTTCTGCTCTGTCAACTGATAGTCTTGAAGTTAGGCAAGCGCTTCAAGTGATCCTTAATTCATACATCAGTTCACATCACAAATGATGCAAACATACATTTATATAGCATACTTTATGCCGCTTTGACAAAATTAGGTTACAAATCTTAGACAAAAACCTAAGATCTATGGTGTACAAAAATGACCTAGATCAAACTATTACATAAGATATACATTGCATTTAATGAATATCATGACAATAAATATTCCTCGATCTTGGTAAAAAAATTTTTGATCTGTTGTAATCATTTGCATAGAAGAATGTGCCATTCCTGATTACTATGCCATTTCTTGTGTTCATCGGTAAACACTGTATAAACTACTTGGTATATATTGGTGCTCGGTGTTTACTATCGCTCGGTGTTGGTGTCTATTGATGCTCGGTAAACTATCTGATGCTCAGTGTATATGCTTAACTAACTTGTCTGTTTTGCTTCTAGTTACCAACTAGCTTAATTTAAGTAACCAACCGATATCTTTGATAACCTTTGATACTAATGACAACATTTAATGCTCAATAGAGATAACAGTTTGATTGTTTCCTATTTGGATCATAAATTCCTTCCTCTTCTTATATTGTAATAAATTGTGTCCTCCTAATGTCTTGGGAGTGGACTTAATATTAGTTAGAATTAGTTAGGAGTCTTCTTAGTTTACATAAATTTCAGATACCCCTTCTCAAGAGGTTGGAACTTGAGATATTGTAATTTCAGTTTTTAGTTTATTAAGAATAATTTTAGCTCCATTATGAAGTAACAATATTTTTGAATAAATAAGATGACATTCTAGTTTGTATTATCTTGTTGAGATTTGGGAAGACTCACTAAGGGGTTCCATTAAGTGATAATTATAATCTTTGTGTTCAATAGTTGCTTTTCAATCAATATTTAGTTGTTGTCCTAACGATTGACTGTTCCTACAACCACTAGAAACTCCATCTTGTGACCATTCCTACAACCAAAAAAAACATAGTAGTTTCTTGTTTTCTTTCCATGGATTAGATTGATTTTATTCATTTGAGTTCAATTTATATGATAGTTGAGGTTAAGCATTTGAGTTTTTTCCTTTCCACACACTTTACTTTCAGTTCAATTTCATTTTTGGTCATAGATAGAATGGCTATAATTGGATCCCTAGTGCATATACTTTTATGACCCATTTCATGTATACATCCTTGGGTTGACAGAAAATGAGCCTTCATAATGATGAGGTAACTACTTAGAATGGATATCCAATCTCTGAGTTATGGTTCCAGGGCCTACTTATTAAAAACATTAAAGGGGACCAACAACTATTATTCCAAAGAAGGAGAAAGTAGTGAAGTTGGAGGACTATAGACCAACCTCCTCATGCAACATTGTTTATAACATTATGTCTAAAGTAATGGAAAATAGGATAAAGAAGATACTCCTACTCATCATCATCGAGGAGAAGGCTGGATAGATCCATCTTAGATGGAGTCATTATAGCACAAGAAGACATACATACATTAAATAATATCAATAAGGTAGGTATGTTAATAAATTTGGACAATAAGAAAGCATATGGCATGGTACATTGGAGATTCTTATGCAAAACATTAGATTCATTTGGTTTCAACAAGTAGTTCATTAATTGAATCTTTGATTGTATATCTAAATTGAGACTTTTAGTATTAGTAAATGGACCTCCTGAGGTTTTTTTTAAATATCCAGAGGGATGAGGAAAGGAGACCTTATCTCTCCATTTTTATTTATCATTATGGCAAAGGCCCTAGGGCGGGCTGTTAATAATTCTTTAGAAAATGGATGAATATCAGGGATAAAGATCTCAAGGAATATCAGGGAAACCCATCAACAATTTGTAAATGACACCATGTTATTTGGCATCTCCAAAAAGAAGGAAGAAAGACAACTCATTAGTATCATCACGGTATGCTAATTTTTCCTATGGGCAAGAAGTTAATCAAAAAAAGTTAGAAGTATTTTTCATAAACACACATCTAAGGAAAGCGATGGAGATTCTTAATGTTCTAGGTTATAAAAAGGGTTCTCTCTCCTACTCCTATTTGGTCCTCCCATTGGATACTGGCCTTATAAATACTAAACTTTGGGATCCTCTCACAGGTAAGATAGAAAAACACTTAAGATCCTAAAAAGGAAGAAGGTTGTCTTGGGTAGGGAGGATATAATTTTTGAGATCTATGATTTCCTCTCCCTATCTACCTCCTATGCCCTAACACGTGGGGTGAATAAATTCTTCATTCAAAATATGAGGAGGTTCTTCTGGAAGGGCTTATCAAACAAGTATAAAATGACATTTATTTCCTAGGAAAATATTTGCAAACTAAAGGACAGTGGGGGTGTTGGGTTGTAAAATCACTTAGAACAGAACATAGCATTGGGGGCCAAATTGATATGGAAAATAATTGGGAATCCTCAATTGAATGGGCCAAAATTCTTCAAGAAAAGTATCTTAATGGTAGTTAGGAGTTGGGTATTGTTAGGAGAATTAATCCTCCAATTGGATCTAAAGTTTACAACTTTATCCTTCTATGCAAAATTGTAATTTTAAAATTTCTATCATGGGACATTCATGATGGAGAAACAGATCTTTTTTGGGAAGATTCATGGTGTGGTCTACCAAGTCTATATAGCCTAATAAATATTGGGAATACTAAATAGTATCTCAAGATTCACTATGCTAGTAAAGTAAAAGGCTATATTAATCCACATCAACTAGGCTTGGCCTTTGGTTGGGAATGGAAGGAGCTTAACTCTATTTCTTTGTCGAGATAGGAAATAGAAGCTCTAAAATATATCCTTTGACAAAGACACATCAATTTCAGGGAAGGGGAGGGTAAATTGATATGGGAAGCCTAAAAAATGGGTAATATAATGTAAAGAATGGATATTGGGTATGTGTACAAAGATGGAGGACCAAAAAGGGGTATAAGATGACACTTTTTTTATTTTTTAAAATCAACAAATTCTGAACTTTGAAAAGAAAATCAAGATAGTTACACTCAAAATTTGAAGGTACAACATGAACAAGAGTTGTAGTAGTCCAAATCTAGTTTCTAAACTACTATTTAAAAAAAAATGGTTGAAATTAAGGGCCTCAAAAAGGGGGAGCACACAAAGTGGTCCTATTTTTTTGTGAAAGTACATAATATAGTGTCTAGTGTACTGTCTCTAAAATGTCAACTTTTTTAAAAAAAATAAAAATTTCTCTAGTGAGAATTAGCTAACATCATGTAGTTTATCCCAAAAAATTTAGATAATTTTTTGATGAACGTATGATTTTTTTAATAATTTTCAAAATGGACACATCTTGAAGAACATAAAAATTTGAGTGTGCTCCCCTAGAATCATCAAAAAATAATCGAAAATAAAAACTTTTTTAAGGTGTGTAGAATGGAGTCTAGTTTCTAAAAATGTAGTTTATTTTGAGATTTGATGAATGAGCCAAAATCTATGCCCAAAATACTATATATAGGTTTTTGACAAAAAATAGACCTACTTATTGAAGAAATCAGAGATGAAAAGCTTAACATAATCAAAATTAAAAATAAATTATATGATTAGATGACTAACATAAAGCTTAACAATGTCACAGTATTTGATTTTATCTACATTGAACCATGTGCAAACCTGATGGGGAGAATAGATGAAAATATGATAATTTTTTATACGTTTTCTAATTAACAACCCCATGATAGTGGATTACATTTTTTTGAACATCTTGATTTTTGCTACAATTACACATTTTGAAGAAAATATGATGATTTAAGCCTTAAGAGATCCCATTTGAAGGTATTAATTGAAAATGGTTAGATAAAAGCCTCCTAAACCAAACTCTCTTTGATGTAATCTCTCTACTCCTCAATCGTATCTACAATCGAGTCTCCTTTGCACCTATCAAAATGGTGACAAAAAAACACTTTGACATTAGCTTTTTGGGGGATTAAATGAATTCATTTGACAAACCCAGATGCAAAATGGTATTACTCAAAGAAAGCTTTCCAATGATTATGATTTTAGTATATATTGAGTTTATCATGACTTTGTATTTTTAGTTTTAATAAACATAGGGTTTTCACTATATATTAATTTCTATGTTCAATGCTTATGGAAAAACAATAAAATAGGTAAACAAATTATGAAAAATAACTACAAACTAGGTATTTATGTTCTATTTCTAACTATAGACACCAAAAAATAAACATCTTACGAATTGACATTTAAAGTGTTAATCATTCCTCTATTAATTAATGGTTTTTAAATAATTAATTAATCATCTATTTCTTCTATAATCTAGTCTCTTAATTATTTAATCATTCTTCTAAAGTTAATTAAATAATTAACTTAAGTTAATTAATTAACCTTAATTAATTAATCTTTATTAGTTAATTGAGTTCCATTTCCATAGTTTGAATTTAATTATTCAAACTTATTAATTATTCCTCCAAAGTTAATTTAATTGCCTCAAATTAAATTAATGTAATCTCGATTTCCCATTAATTTTATTTCAATTTTTTAGCTTGCATGCCATATTTTTAGTTTGCATATTTTTCTTTTTAGCTTGCATGTCATTCAAGTTCATTGCATATTTTTATTTTTAGCT
This sequence comes from Chamaecyparis obtusa, assembly GCA_027943335.1. Lineage (NCBI taxonomy): Eukaryota > Viridiplantae > Streptophyta > Pinopsida > Cupressales > Cupressaceae > Chamaecyparis > Chamaecyparis obtusa. Next base: position 253,013 of record BSBK01003331.1, on the reverse strand, counting down.
TACATGTCATTTAGGTTCATTGAATATTTATCTTTTTAGCTTACATGTCATTCAGGTTCATTGCATATTTTTCTTTTTAGATTGCATGTCATTTAGGTGGGTTGCATGTCACACTTTTTATCATGTGTGTCATTTGGATGGGTTGCAAGTCCTTCTTTTTAGCTTGAATGTCATTTAGGTGGGTTGCATATCATGATTTTTAGTTTACATGTCATTTAGGTTCATTGCATGTTTTTTTTTTAGCTTGCAAGTCATTTAAGTGGGTTGTATGTCATGCTTTTTAGCTTGCATTTCATGTAGTACCCCTACCCTTAGTCCGATTTTATTAATGTTATGATTACTCTAAGATGTTAGATTATATGTTAGGAATCATCAATGCTTATGATTTCACTGACCCCATACTTGCATGTGTATGGTTGATGTGTTTGTTTTACATTTTTGTTTGACGTGCCTGATGTGGTTGAAGGATGAAGTCGTAGTTACTTGCTAGCGGGATCCACATGATTGGCCGATCCCCGCCATTGTCTATTAAATATTTAGATATGTTAGTACATGCGGGTGTTGTATGCAGGTTCACAGGTACCGGGCATCATCTTCCCTGAATTGTCAAGATGAGCGTGCCCTATCACAATATCTCAGATGGTAAGAGAGGGGAGATAACACGGATCCAAAACTCTAACCCAAACCCATTTATCCTAATTGTTGGATAAGTATCTGTTGACTACCCTATCCGAATTTGTCAGGTTGGCAAAGTTCGTGGATCCATTTCTGGCGTTGCTTGGTTTTGGTTTCGTTTGATTTTATGTCATATGATTTCAGTTGATTTGTGGTTATGTGGGTGATTATTCATTTATTGATTATAGTTGTTTTATGTTCATATAAATTACTTTATGTGATTATTACTGTTAGGTGCATAGTTGAATTTAATGATTAAATATGCTCCTAGGATTTATTTGAGGAAATTAAATTTAAGCTGATTATTTGAATATTTGGGAATTAATATTGATTATGTCCTAAGTTTATTTTGATGAAATTTAATTAAAATCAAATAATTGATTATTTGGATTTAATTGAGTATTTTATTGAGAATTAGATTCTATTATGTTTGTGAGTATTATTAAATAATTAAATATTTAATTGCATGCTTTATGATGCATTAAGTATTTTATTTATTTAATATGTATTTTAAAATGTTATTATGTGCATAATTGAAAGTGATTTGCTTGGAAATGGTGACAACTTGTCTTTAGGAGACTAAGTTGAGTTGTGCACAATTATATTTATTTTTAATTATTAATTAGTAATTTCTCTCAACAAAAGTGGGAGAGTTTGATTAGGAGTTCTTTGTGAGTCATCTAGGGTTTTGCTTGATTAGTGGAGTCGATTTCCAAATAGAGGGAGTTTGCATTCATTTTGCATTCAGTCAGATTTTGGAGAATTTTGGAGAGAGAGCTTTTGGATATTTTTGGAATTACTTGGTGTTTTTGAGCATTTGGGTTGTGATTGGATTTCTAGGTAAAGGTTGTTTGCATCTGGATTTAGGGATTGTATGCATTGTGATTCAGATCTGCAGGTGGAGCTTTTCTGTTGTCAGATTTGAGGGTTTCAACATTCTACAGGCCTTCTTATTCAGTATTTAGCATTGGAATTGAGGTAGGGATTTGTGGAGTTTTCCTATGAATTCATCAGTAATTCTTTTTGTAATTTCTCTATGTTTGTTTCAGTTTGTAGATATAGATCTATTTTATGTATATGCTTTCAATTTGGGGTTTAGAAAGCTCATAGGATTGCTATTTTATATTTTTATGCAAACTTGGCACAGTAGGGTTATGCTGCCCGATTTTGGATTAAAAATTCATCCTAGATCTCTTAGAAAATGAAAAATCAATCTCTATATAGTTAGTTCTATAGTCTGAATAAATTAATTTAGTGGGTGAAAATTCTTCATTCTGGGAAAAATCTCATTCTCTGTGTAAAAATTTATTACAGTTAAAAAAAAATATACTGGTAAAAGACAAAAATAGCTTCCTTTATTTTAATTGGTTGTGTTTATTTAATGATGTTGAGAGGAAAAATTTGATTAGTAAAAGAAAAATACATGCTATCAAAAAACTGTAGCTTCCCCATATTTCCAATTTTGGAAAAGAAAATGACAGGTATCTAATTTTTGTTTTCAAAAATAGAGCCTTAATAAAAAAAATGCTCTTTGTTCTTTTCAATAGAAAGACTTGTTTTTTTAAAAAAAGTTGTTAGTATTTATGTTTTGTTAAAAAATATATATTAAATGGGCAAATGCATTGTTTTGATTTAAAAGAGAGTTGTAAAAAAAAAAATATAAAAAAAATATATTAATGAAGGGGGTACCTATCCCCTGTTCCATGTCCTCTGTACTCTACACGCGGCAGTCAAGGTCTGCCGTGCACAGTCCTAAGACTGCGGCGGTAGGCCCCACGAGGAGACCTGTCATGCGTAGGTCTTGGAGACCGCGATGACAGGCCTTGGGCCCCGCGACCCTTATGCCATGTGCCACTTCTTTTTATAAATTATTTTAAAACATTTTGTTTACTTTATTTTATTTGTTATCTAATTTAATTTAATTTAATTTAATTATGTTTATTGAAATTAGTTTTTGTCACAATTACTTTATTTCATTATTATTAATAAATAAATAAATTAGATTAATTAATTAAATCAGTTTGATTCATTAGATTAGTTTAATTTGTTAGTGGATAATGTTTTCTTCTATTAATGATAAAGTAATTCATTCATTAGGATAGTTGAAATTGATCATAAATTATTTCTTTTAGAAATACTTATTTTTTGGTTGATAGAGTATAGTTTATATTGGAATAGAAATTTAGAATATGTTATTTCATCATCTTTTGTATATTAAATTTAGACTTTATAGTGAAGTTTGTTTCCTTATAAGCCATGAGTATGAATTGGTTTGTTAGACCATTAAGGCTGATATGAAACTTCTTAGGTAGTAAATTTATATTCCATAATTAAATATAAAATATAAGAGGAGTAACGTAGTTTGTTTGCAGCATTAAACAATTGGGTTCTTTGCTAGACCTATGCATTATTTGTAAAATTCAGGTAAAATAGTGTATGTGTGTTTATTAGTTAATGTTGGATCTTCATGGAGTAATCAAATGGTAATATGTCCTTTTATATGTATGCTAAATTTGAGAATTGGTTAAGTGTTCAAGATTGACGACATGTATTTTTACAAGTGTTACATTTATACAAAAATTGGGTGTTATTGTTCTGTTGTACCTATAGGATGACTATAGGGATTATTCTTTTGTTATGACATCATATTAATGTTTATGATGAATTTATTTTAATAGAGCTACGCTATTTTATACTTAGATTTAATTATATTCGTTATGGAAGTTAAAATACTCATGAAATTAGATTTCAGTTTTCTATTATCTACGATGCCTATGTGTCTTCTTCATGCCTGGAGTGTCTTCTTTTGCTTGTTATATTTTTGGGTACTAGAAGACCTAAGGGAAAACAAAGGCTTGGGTATGAGTCAGTTGTGACATGATTTCAATATTTTATTTGAAGTGTTTGATTATCATCCTTGTTTTGACCATCTGGGCTCAAGTTGTAATGAGTATTGCTTCATATTCTATAGAGGAGAATATGGTATTGACTGTTTATGTTTGATTCACAAGATTATATGTATGTTCTTTTGTGGACACTTTGAGAGTGTTTTGTGATATCATGGTTATGTGGGAACGGGTATGTTCCTGTTATTTTTGTGGAACGGTCCTGAGGGACATTGTTATCTTTTTGTGATTTATGTGAGATCTGTGAGCCTAGGGTAGTTTACCTAGATATGTAGTAGGAGGTGGCTTGCAATAAGCGTCGGGGCCCACAAGTGGCTGCTAGGATCACTTATTGTTAAGTATCTTAATCAAGTGATAACATATTATAACATTGAGAGATTTTAAAATGTACCTAACAAGATAAGTTTCCTCACCCTGGCTTAGTGCTAGTATAGACTAAGGTGGGAATGGAGAAGATGCTTGCTGCCTTGAGAGGTGTGTGTCTAGCTTAGTAATGGCTTCCTTTGTACGAGAAGTCATTGATCCGTGTATGGTCACTTGAGTGCCGGGATCTAGAGTGATTACCAGGATGAGACTCAAGGGTTAGACGTACATGATGACACCTGCCTATGCATAGTCTAGTTATCCTACATGTGTTAGTTGCCTCTGGAATAGTGAGTCTTTCATGACATTATTACTTTTTCACCTTGAGTTAGAGAGCTTTCAGGATCCTTTCCTTAACTTGATCTGTTTGTGTTTGTTATCTAAGTGGGATCTATTGTTATCTCCTCAGCATGGTGGGAGTGGACCATTTAGGTTCATGAGGTTGGGTGGTAGCGATTCTTTTACCATTTGAGATTTTGATGTTCGTGTACTAGTGTTGGATGATCCCTGTAGCAGTTGTTCCTTCTTGATCTTCCTTGATGGAATTGTACTCTCTTCTTCCTTGTGATTCATTGTATCAATGTTTCAGAGATAACATGTTGTACCTCTTCTTAGTTATTGTATTACATACCCTACGTCATGTGCAGTGGATGTAGATTTATGGATACCTTATGGTACCAATTGTATTTATGTCATCTTCTATGTGATGTTGTTTTATCCTTCAACTGTTTATATGAGTTTTGTAATTGTACCTAATCTAATTTAATTAGTTAATTAATGTTAAAGTAATCATCGTCAAGGAACCCTTGAGAGTTGTAACCTGTGTTGGTTGTTTATGTTATGTTATGTGAGTTAATGGTAATTGCTTTCGCATTGATGCTTATCATGTATGTTAACCTTTAAAAAAAAAATTATTCTGCAAACTTAGATGCATATTTAGGTTAAGTTCTTTTGGGTTCCCTAGCGGGGCATTACATTTCATTTAGGTGGGTTGCATGTCATTTAGTTTGATTGCATGTCATATATTATTGCTTGCATATTATTTTTGCTAATTCACATGTCTTTCTTTTTCACTTGCATGTCATTCTTTTTGTGCCAGACTAACATATGTGCCAACTTCTTTGGATGCTTAGGAGCTGGAACGATCGCCATGAGGTGAGTATCGAAATAGTAAAATGCAAAATAAACACTCAAAAATGCACCTAGCCTTTTCTAGCTTTGAATAAGGTAAGCCTAATCCCTTTGCATTTTTCTTAAATTGTGGCATTCAAAGTTCAAAATCTAGCCTAAGTTGAAAAGCTCACTTGTTTGACTCATTTGGCATAAGGCCTATGCTCTCAACTCTTTGAGTTGATCAAAATGCCAAGTATTTCAATAGAAAGGAGTTTGTAAATGAACAAATACATTAGCGTTTATAACTTACTATTGTCATGGTTTAAAGGCTTGGGAAAGAATAAATATCATCAATTATATTTGGAATTCCAAAAATAATAGGGATATACTCTCATCCTTCTGGGAGATCAAACTCCTAGACCTATTTTTGGCTTCTTTTTTTCTTTCCTAGAGATTAAATAGAGCCATAGAAGGGTATGCCTCCTGAGCGCTTTAACATAGAAAGTGAGAGGGATGACCCTAAGTGTGATACAAAACTACTTTAGTCATGATATTCTGACCCACTATAAAATGAGATGCCTTCATCCTTAATGGGGTGAAGGATAAAGAACATGTAATAGCCTTCCTTTAGTCCTCCTCACCTATTGCGCAAAATCTTCTTGGCATGTGGTGGGAAGCTCTCAAAATAGAGTTAAAAGCAATCTATTTGAACAAAATCCTTACTAGAACCTGGTTAATTAGAAGCCACCTTTTTTAGCCATGTATAACCAAATTGACCATAGATAGATTGTCTGGAATCTCTTCTTGTGCAAGACCCGTCAAAATAATATGGAACATACACTCAATGTTTAGCTCTCAGAACTATTGATTGAAATGAGTGTTTATTTTGTTTATTGAATTCAATTTCCATGTTGTAAGTGTCATCAAACAACCTTTAATCTAATATTTTGAAAGTTTTCTATCAAGGATCCTAGGTCCTTAGAACTAAGAGATCACAATCAAACATCAACAGTCTTAACGATAGACATAAATATTTCTCTATCAGACTTCATATCAAAGACACACTTCAATCTTGGAATCACTGCAATAACATTTTGATCCACACTCCAAACACTTCAAATCAATAGAAAGATGTCTCTTCCATACCCTTTTGGTTGGAGACCAGTAACCCAATATCAAACAAGAAATAACTCAGATGACATGTACTTCAATTCATTTCCTCTATATGAAGAATAACAAGAACCCAACTACTATAATGACATAAACCCTTTTGTCTATTTAGAAAGTTTCCCTAAGTTGGTACACAAACAATTGCAAACTTATATCCTCATATAAGAAATGAAAGACCTAAAAACTTAGCTAAATGATCTTCAAAATCAAAGTCAACCAAAGTCTTACACCATAGAGGACTTATATCCCTACCCTATTAATCAATCAACTTATATACCTCTAATCACATCACATGTCAATGAACATCTTATTTCCTCAAATCTACCACCAAGGATTTCTAAAACAACCACAATTACAAATATGTCATCCTTTGAACATGCAAATATCAATGTGGTATCACCAACAAGAATGCTCAAGAAAGAAAAATTCCAATCTAATCCTTTCAATCGTTTGTGTCAAAAACTGGTTGAGAGACATCATATTATTGTTGGACAAGATCAAAATCATTTGCCCATGTCTAAAAATGGCACATTCCAAAATAAATACACCAATGACATATTTACCCCCATGAAGAAGTTGTCCATCAAGAAGCCTCCATATTTCTCACCAGTCCTTCATCTCTTTAAATGTCACAAGAGAAATCTTTTCCATTTCCATCAAAAGATATATCTAGTGATGAGACCTCCCAAGGGCTATCCACAATGGATCTCTCAGATAATCCCTTTCACGATATAGTTCCCTTCTAAAACTCAACTATCATAGATCCAATGCCACCATATGCTCCATTCCCAAACAAACCTAATCTAGTAAGTCCCATTCAAAGTCCTTCTCCCCCATGCCAAATCATTGAAACCATACAAGAATCCTCCATACATGTCCAAACTCATACCCCATGTCAAGAGGGTGATGTAGGTCATGAAGAAACAAGTCCTGAAATAAATCAAGATCAAGATCCAAACAATCATAAAACCTATCTAGTTTTTGACCAAGATCCTATCTTCTTAGAATTTAATAATGATCCTACCATCCAGGCCCATCCTATTAATGATTATTCTTATCTATCCCAAGAAAAAACTATCCTTCCAAGTATTATTGACCTTCCACTTCCTATTCCTAAGAAAGATCCAACATTTTGCCCATTCTTCCAAATGAATCCATTCATAGTCAAGATAAAACCACCCTTAAAATGGAGTCCAATGATCCCCTTCCAAGTCAAGATAAGAGTATCCCTTCACCTTCATGTCCACCACAAGATCCCATTATCCCTTTACCTCCTCATGATCCTACCATTCCTTCACCTCCATGTCCTAATCCTCCATATCCTCCACAAGATCCTATCCTACCAAATGATCTTGTCATTCCTCCTATTCCATCGCAGGGTCCTATTATTCCTCCTGATCCCCCTCATGATCCAAGCACATCTACACAAGTTGTTCATGAACTTCATGTATGTCAAATGTGTTCCTCCACTTCCATCCAATCTGGTCCAATCCATGATCCTAATTGTCCTTTAAAAGATCCCTTCACCCCTAAAAAAGCTAATAATTAACCCCTTGCATATAAACTTGGTTCATCCACTTTCATTCGAGCTAGTATACTTTAGGATTCTATCATGCCTTATACACCTTCTCCACCTGAAAATGGACTCACATCTTTCTATCAAAGTAACAAGTATCCCTTTGCAAAGAAGGTTTTTCAAAGCATGTGCTATCAAGGAAAAGGGTTGGGAGTCCATGAACAAGGCATATTGGAACCTCCTTATATAATATCAAACCCCAAAAATCATGGCCTTGGCTACATGAATCACACTCAAGATGTTGGTACCATTCATAGAGCCTACATTCCCCCATCTAAACCCAAGCATACATTAAAGCATTCAAACCTTCCATCCATCTTAGGTCCATATATTCTTCCATCCATTAGTTCAAAATCCACTTATCCTACCCCAAATCAATATCAACAAAGGCACACATCCTTGAAAATGTTTCCACCAAATATACACATGAACCCTCCATACCATTCGTATCCATCCATAAATCCCAATACCTTGGGAAGTAACTTGGATGCCAAGCATACAATTTGCAAGTCTAAAAATCCACATCCATCAAAGAATAAATATGTCCAACCTAATCACCATATGAATACAAATAAAAATGAAAAATATAAAAGGCCACAAAGGTTCAAGAAAAATAAAAATATTAAAGAAAATGTGGGTTCCTAAATCCCTCATCAAAGAAATGTGTTCTAAAGAATCACACAGAAAATAAAAGTCAAGAATTATGTGGATTCCCAAGTCTCTTGTAAAATACTTGCATACTAAAGAAAAATCAAAAGAAGCATTCAAGCAAAGCAAGGATTCATCAAATCCACCATCCAAATATCTTCCATTCACTTCCAAATCCATTTTGAATCCTCATCTCCCAATGTCAAAATCTGCATTCACTTCTCCTTCAAAATCTAAATCTTCCAAATCTCCTTTTCCTTCATCACTCCACCACTCTTCAAGGCATGTGCCAATGTTGACCTTGTCACCCTTTTCATCTAATCTTACATAATCCTTCCAATACCCCATCTATTATCATCTCCTATTTTCTATCCTTCCATCTAGCCTATCCAATCCTTTGCATAAACCATTATCCCACTTCATCCAACCATCCATTTAATCTCCTTTTGTCATTACTCTACCAAAATCTTTGAGCACACTATCAAAATCTATGGTCCATTATTATGTGTCCTTCAAGAGCACCATACAAGGAAAAATATTTTTGAGTCATTCCTTTATGTCCTATCATGAGTTTATCATCTTCCCAAAAAGTCAAAAAGTCAAAAAAAAGAAAAAAATTCATTTCCTTGATGGAAACCTAGAAAATAGGCATCTTGGTAACACAAACAAAAAGGGAGAAATAATTTCGTTCAATAGTGAAAACCTAGCAAATAGGTGCTTTGGGCAAGTACCACGATGAAAACTTGGCAAATAGACATCATGTGTAATCTATGAACTTCTTGCATTACATACTTGGGGGAAGGTTTCATCCATGCCTTCCTATCATATCATATCCCTCATATCCCTTATCTTATTAGTATCCATATTTCCTTTTTCCCGACTTCAATCTTAACAAGGCTAGAAATCTCCCTAGAAGCATCACATGTCCTATCTACTTCATGTTATCTACATCTGTTTGGTCCACCTTCCTTATCCTATTTTCATCCCTTTGGTTTTTATCCCTTATCCTATCCACATCACTTTAGTCCATATTGCCTATCTTATTGCAACCTTCAATCCATATCCCTCATCTTGTCCATTTTTTATCTTGCTTGTCCTATCATTATCCTATCCAAATCCCTCTCTTGGTCTTGATAGAAAATAAAGACATAAAATGAAAAACATGTTTTCAACATCCTCTTGACATGCCCACTCCTATAAACAACATGCCATTTAGTGCACCATTTCATTACCCTATCTTGTCATATCCAATCCCTAACTTGGTAAATTTTTTTATCCCATTTCGTAAATAGTCCTTGGCATCCAAATAGCTTGAAGAGATACCAAGAGACCTTTGGACTTCATCCTTCTACTAGTTCATCAATCAATCCATAATTTACTTGCTTTTCTAGACACTAGGTGTAGTATTAATCTCTTGAAAATTTTCCAAAAACATTAGAAAATGTCTTGAAAAAATCCAAAACCATTTCAAAAATGACTTGAAAAAAATTCTTTAAAAAAAATCAAAAAATGACCTGAAAAAATTCATAAAGAGTCTTGAAAAAAATTCAAAAAATGTCTCAAAAAAAATCCTAATTTTTTAAAAAATATCCTAAAAAATGATCAAAAATATCATATATGGTAAATAATCCAAAAAATTGAAAATTTAAAAACAAGTCATCTAAGGAATCTATGTTAGGAGTGTTTGTGATAATAGCCTTCACCTATGTGGTACACCACACATACCTCAACTCCAGACATATGAATCCTATGATGGACCAAAAACATTAGAAAATGTCCTGAAGAAATCAATCAACAAAAAAAATCAAAACATGTCAAAATCCTGCAATAAAATCTTTGTCACAACAAGAAGTGACAATCAAACATCAAAACTTGTATCAAAGTAGTGAGCTTCATAAATAGGAAATGGAATCATGAGACCCATCTCTATCAACAATCCAATCTGTCATCAATCAATCAATCAATCAATTGTCCTATATAGCGATAGACACACTCAAAACCTGATAGGTTAGTCTTATACAAGTAGTCCAAATATGAAACCAGAAACATCTACATCCAATCAAACATCAAAATTAAACCAATCAATAATTAGTAAGGTTGTTGGAAAAGTTTATAAAGTCAGTCCATTATTGATTTATCTTCCATGATTGTGTTCCTATGCTCCTCAAGGAAATCATTGAGTGGTGAAAGTGGCTATGATGGTTCATGACCGTGTTTTCTTTATTTTTGGTTTATGGGGTGTTTGATAAAATTATGGGGCAAGGATGATGTAGGGTGAATGTGATACATACTATCATGCATCTTGTAGCCACACACACCCATGCTCTTAGATAACCCTGGAATGATATCAAACATTCCCTATTTTCTTTTTTCTTGCTTCAACAAAGATTGTAGTAGTATCCAAATGGTCAATATAGGGGTGCATTCAAATATCTTCCTTTTCAAATAAATCACAATGATGAAAAATAGAAAAATATTTTTGGCAGCGACTCAGTACATCATCAAATGATAGCATAAGTTCAATTATTCTAATTTGTTCTCCAAATTCATTCATTTCTCCTTACTCATACTTCTCACTAACATTTCTTCTATTATTAAAATAAGTCAATCCCTCAATTTGTCAAAATTTTCAAATTAATTTATCACTCGGTCAATCAATCAATGATCACATATCTTATACAAGATTTATCTTTCCCAAAACTAAATATTGTCAATTGTCTTATACAAGGTATGTCTTCCCTGAAACTAGACATTGTCACTAGTCTTATACAAGATGGGTCCTTCCTAAAAACATTGACATGATTCTTGTTAACAATCTCTATGGGTCAAACAATCATTTGATGAACTACAATTGATTGAATATCTAAGATGAACTAAAGAACCGTGATTAGAGATCACTGAGTACTAAAATGATATGTAAGATGATTAAATTAGTCAATATGTTGTCATTGATGTCAACTAGTCTTGACAATACTTATCATGTTAGTTAAAAACATCTAAATATCTATTGAAGAAGAAAAGATGAAGAACAAAGATATCTACATGAGGAAAAGATGAATATGACAGAGAAGGAAAAGGTAAACATTGGGTAAATTATTTGATGAGACTATGATTGTATATTGTTGACTTGAGCATGTTGCATTAATCTATCTTGAAGAAGAGATTCTAAATTGAACAAGTCAATGTGGTTGGTAATTAAAGTTTTCTGTATACACCCAGCTAGTGCAGTGTATACCGTGTGACAATATTAACCGAGCTAGTCTAACTAGTTATCACCGACACATTTATATATTAACCGAGTATGGATGAAAACATTAAATGCTAAGGTTAGCTGATAGAATATGATGAGCTGGATATTGTTGTGATTTTGAGGTTATGAATGAAGTTTGTTATGAGATCCACGACTAACAAAATTTGAAGATGATCTAAAGGATGAGATTGAAACGTGTTATGAACACATCTACCGAGGAATGTTTAAGCGAAAAAATGGATGAAGGAGATTAAGAAACAAAATCTAATGGTTGATAAGAAAACATTTTACCTGTCTATATAAGAGACATGAGTTTCATTGTTGAAACTATGCCAGAAGGAGACTTCAGAGAATTCACTTGAAGATTATTTTCATGCATCCCTGATCAAATTGGTTATTGAAGAAACAAGGTGCAGAGTTTTACCAAGCGTAAGAGAACCATTTACTGAGTGATAGTAAGTGTAATATAAGAAAATGGAATAGAGGTGTGTATGTGTGGGGTTGCCAAAATTTAGTAAGGTAATGGGGGAATGCAAGATCTACTTCTCAATCCAAATTCCCAAAGGATAGATCCGAATTGATTAATCACAAGGAAATGATCAATGCACAAATGAATCAATCTATGGAGAATATGAATAAAGGAGAAAACCTTATATTATGTTATAGAAAGTATATATTCAAATACAAATTGAAATAAAGACAAATACTAACCACAAAATATGACAGATCTAGAAAATGTAGTTTTTTGATGTCTGTGTTTAGTTTCAGGAAATTTTGCAACCGGATTTGGCCTGGAAATGAAGAAATAGAGAAAACCCAAAAACCTTTTGTCTTACCTTGAGCCAAGATAGGGGTAAGATCTTACCCCGGGGCACAATCTTACCCCAAAAAGTCGACCTTGACCTGCACTACTCCAACAAAAATTCTATTCATAGATCCCAAAAGTTTTCCAAAAAGGGTACTCAGATCTGAACTGTGATTCACTGTCCCACACCTATACCTCCAAGAAAAATGGGTTTGTTGTTTGGATGAGGGGTTTTCCTTGGTCAAACCCTAGTTTGGAATCAACCTTAATAATGAAATTGAAATGGAGAATGCTAGCAAGTAGTAGAAGTAGATCTAACAACGAAGCTATGATATTCAATAGATATGCAATTCTATTTGAAATGTAAACAAATATGTTGATGTGAAAGTTTGGAATCAACACTAAAAACCATAATTGTAAATAAAAACTCCACGATTGTATTCTTGGAATCCACCTTGAAAGGAGAATGAATTGATCTTGAAGATGAACAAAGGATCTTAAAGGAAGATCATGTTAGAATAATTGAGAGTGGGGTGAATCAACTATCCACAGTCCCAAATACAAAATGTATAACCAAAAACAAATTACTTAAACTTCTACAACTCGGTAACATAAAATACTATTTTGTCTGTGCTTTTACCAATTACCAGTTAACAACTTAGTATATTCACTGATCAAATAAAATATGCAACATGTAAAGTATGATAACAAACAATCATCACAATCAACACATAACACAAAAGATTTAACGTGGAGACCCTGTAAGGGGAAAAACCACCTGGGACCGACAACCCAAAATATTGTTCACTCTTCTAAAGTGAGGTCGGTGAAGACCCAACCTTGTTAAAGGTTACAAAACACAATGTAAGGTGTGACCTTGTTAGAGGATTTAAGACCAACCGTTATCATCCAACCAACATTCACTATGGGGTTGATAGGATAACAATGTACATTCTATTAATGACATACAAGACTTTCCTAGTCCACTCGGTTAGGAGATTTAATTATTTACAATGGTTAAAATGTAACAGTAGGTGATCTGATTACAATACAACTATTGCAAATTTTCAATTCAATATTAAGCTCATTCAAATCCTCTGATCAATGTATCAATTTTGTTTCAATAACTTTTAATAACTTACTGTCTCTCCGTTATATCTCTCTGATGCTTGGTTATCCTCTGCAGTTCGGTTCTCCTCAACTAGTCTGATCAAGCATGCATGAAGCTTGTTTATGCAATATCTCTGTAGTTATCTTCTTTTCAGCATCCATTTCATACTGAAACCCTAGTCTCTTAAATAGACAAGTAAACTATTTTCTTTCTATCCATCAGATTTTTCCGCTTGTTCTCCTTTGTTGATTTTGCTACTTAAACCTTCCTCGGCTCTTGTGTCAGTAAAATGTTTTATTTCAATCCCTTAGATCTTCTTTGAATTTTTCTAGCCATAGATCTTCATAACAAACTTTATCTTTTAACACTGATATCGAGATGCTTCCAGCTCATCAATCCTTATCGGCTAAACTGATCTTTGATTCCTTTCTTCCTGCTTAGTTAACAAAGAAATGTGTCGGTGCAAACAAGCTCAGTAAGTACTATCACTTGGTATACACTACACTGCTTGGTGTATACTGAAATGCTTCTTTAACCGACCACATTGCCTTGTGCATTTTTTCTCTTTTTCTTCATCATAGATGAATGCAACATAATCAAGTCAATAACATAATGTCATAGACTCATCAATAAGTTACCCAATGTATTACTTATCTTCATATGTTACATCCATCTTCCTCGTGTAGATATATCTGTTCTTCATCTCTTTTCCTCCTTTCTACAGATGTTTGGGTATAGTAACTTACAAGATAAGTATTTTTCAAACAAGTTGACATCAATGACAACATATTACTGATTTAATCATCTTACATATCTAATTAGCAACTTTGATGATCTCAAATCATAGATCTTCAAGTCATGAATTTGATTCAAATCAGTTGTAGGTTCATCAATCTCTCCCTTTGGCATTAATGAAAACACAAGCAATATGAAATATGCCATACACATACCAAACATGTATTCTACAACTATGCAAACAATTTGTGTAACTCGGTAAAGCTCTGTTAGCTTAGATTTAATGTGTTTAATTAATACGTTACAATAGCTCAACATATGAAGACAATCTTCTATAGATTGATCTTTACAACTCCTTCTGTTCTCTATGTTCTCAACAACAAATCTTCAATGCTCTCCCTTTCTTTTTCAATTCATGATCTCAGTTCATAAGATTTATCTCCTTGCATGTATCAGATATTTCTTCCTCTGATTAGGAAATATTTCATTGAAAATTCTCTCCCTTTGACAACAATGCCAAAGAACAATATAAACATAGAGCTCTTCAGTAGCTAAGTACCTCACTGTTGTTCAGTTTCTATACACAGTATGCACTGAATGTATCTCTGTATACTGATGTGCAAATCTGTTCTAGTTCTTTAAATCTTTCACAACCTTAGACAGAGTTCAAAGTGTGAACTATGCTACATCAACATGTATGATCTTCTGATAATATTAAGCTGATGCAACCTCCAGATCACCTTAGTGACCGGTAGACAAGGGATGGACCCCAAGTCTATTCCTCAAGTATTCAAATGTTTCCTTCAGTAGAGGCTTTGTGAAAATGTTAGCAAGTTGTTCTTTTGATGTAACATACTCCAACTTTACTTGCTTCTCTTGTACTTATTCTCTTAAGTAATGGTACTTAATAGATATATGCTTTGTCTTTGAGTGCATCACAGAATTCCTTGAAATATTAATTGCACTAGTGTTGTCACAATATATAATCACTGGATCAGTGATTACCTCATTCATACCTTCCAACACTTGCTTGATATATGCAATATTTGAATAGTTTGTAGCAACAACAACATACTCTGCTTCGACAGTTGACTGAGAAATACAAGGTTGTTTCTTACTTGTCCAAGTAACAAGTCTTTTACCAAAGAAAAATGCTCCTTCGGTGGTACTCTTCTTGTCATCTATATTTCCAGCCCAGTTTGCATCGGTTTAGACTTTGAGTTCAAACTTGCCTTCCTTTGGATACCATAAACCATATTCCTCTATTTTATTCAGGTATCTCAAGATTCTCTTTGTAGCAACCATGTGTGATTCCCTAGGATTTGTATAAAATCTAGCAACTATCCCAATAGCATGTGCTATATCAGGTTTACTATGAACTACATACATCAACTTACCAATCATGGATTGGTACAGTGTCTAGTTTACCTCAGTAGTTCCATCATCTTTAGTCAATTTGCATCCAGTAGCCATCGGTGTTCCTATAGGTTTAGCATCTTCCATGCCAAATGTCTTCAATACTTCCTTTATATACTTGGATTGTGTAATGAATATCCCATCATTCTGCTGAATCACTTTTAAGCCTAGAAAGAACTTAATCTCTCCAAACATAGACATTTCAAATTTATTCCTCATATCATCAGCAAATGATCTACAGATGTGATCTTGTCCTCTAAATATTATGTCATCCACAAATATTTCAGCAATCAATATAGTATCATCACTATTTCTATTTTGTCCTTTTGAATTTCTTTTTATGTACAAATTGTTATTTTCACTAGTTCTAACAAAACCAATACTTAGCAAATAAGTATGCAACCTTTCATACTAGGCTCTCGGTGCTTGTTTTAAACCATATCCTTTTTGTCTAGATCCATGAACCCTTCTGGTTGTTCTATGTAGACTTGTTCTTCAAGTATCCCATTCAAAAAAGAAGATTTAACATCCATTTGGTAAACTTTGAACTTCTTGTGTGCAACATATGCAAGTAACATTCTGACTCCTTCTAGTCTAGCAACAGGTGCAAATGTTTCACCATAATCTATTCCTTCCTCCTATGCATATCCCTTGCATACTAATCTAGCTTTGTTCTGTGTTACCTCACCATTCTCATTAAGCTTATTTCTGAATATCCACTTAGTATGATAACATTCTTATCCTTAGGTCTAGGTACTAAAGTCCAAGTTTTTTTTTCTCTATTTTCTCTATTTCCTCTTTCATTGCATTTACCCATTCCTCATTTTCTAATGCAAATTTTACATTCTTTGGTTCATATTCACAAACTAGACATGTACCTTGTCTCATTTTACTCCTTGTCATCATGCCAGCTTGTCGGTCTCCAATGATTTGTGTCTCAAGATGATGTCTCATGATAAATCTTGCCAGTACTTGATCTCTTCTCTATTGTTCATCTTGTGCAGGTTCATTTTATTTCTCAGTAGGTCCTTCTTGCTCGTCAATTTCTATTTTATGTCCCTTGGTATTGTTTTCCTGTTGACCGGTTGTCACTGTCTGTAGCTTCGGTAGGTACTCTGGTTGTTCAATGTAAGTGAATCTACCGTAGTCTTCCGGTTCCTTTGTGCTTTCTTTTGCATTCTTGTCATCAAACTCATCAACCCGAACATTAGCACTTTCAATCATTTTGTTAGTAACTTTGTTAAGACACTTGTATGTTTTACTTTTAGTGGAATATCCTAGAAATATCCCTTCATCACCTTTTGAGTCAAACTTTCCATTTCTTTCATCTTTCAGAATAAAGCATTTACTTCCAAAAATTTTGAAATAACTTACACTGGGTTTGTGACCAAACCATAACTCATAGGGTGTCTTATTTGTGTCCTTCTTCAATTGTACTTGGTTCAAAACATATATAGCTGTGCTAACTGCTTCTCTCTAGTATGTCTGAGCAACATTCTTTTCCAACATCAATGTCCCTGCACAGTCAACAATTGACCTATTCCTTCTTTCAGCAATTCTATTTTGTTGATATGTCCTCAGTGCAAGACTTGTCTTTTTATACCATGCTCATTACAAAAGTTAGTAAATTCATCAGAGATAAATTCACCACCTTTTTTAGATCTCAAACATTTTAATTCCTTACCAGTCTCTTTCTCAACTTTTTCTTTATACCACTTGAACATCTTAAATGCCTCTAATTTTTCTTTCAAGAACATGACAATCATCAACCTAGTGTAATCATCAACAAAAATAATGAAATATCTATCTCCATAGTAACTCCGAGTTCTCATGGGACCACATAGGTTGGTGTGAACTAACTCAAGTATTTTCTTTGTTGAATAATCTTTTCTTTTGAAACTAGATTTTGTCATTTTACCTTTCTGACATTGATGACACATAACATGATCAGACTTTATTAAGTTAGGCATACCTCTAACCTTTTTCTTTTTACTGATCTTAATCATGTTATCAAAATTCACATGACATAACCTTTTATGCCACAACCATGCATCCTCATTTTTCATCATTAAACAAGAAGACTCACCATTATCAAGATAAAATAGATTACCTTTCGTTTGTGCTCCTATTCCAACTAGATTTCCACCATCATCATAAATCTTTACTTTCTTTCTCTCAAAAGCAATTCGGTGACCAGAATTGTTTAGTTGAGCCACACTTAACAAATTATACTTTAATCCTTCTACCCAATAAGTATTATCACATTGGATTCTATCATTTATCAGTAACGATCCCTTTCCTCTAACCATACAAGGTGTGTCATTACCCATCTTTACAGATCCTCTATTGTATTTCTTAAGATGATTAAATTTCTCTTCATCACCAGTCATGTGATGTGTACAACCACTATCTATGATCCATGTATTATTTTTATTAACTTTATAAATCAGTGTTGTTTCTACACACCTCTCTTCTTCCTCTGAATCATCCTTCATCGCAACAAATACTACTTCACAGTCATTATCATAATCTGTGTCAGAATCATTCTCATCAGCAATGTAACATACTTTCTTACCTTTGTCATTATTGTCTCGGTTGTCTCTTTTGTAATGTCGGTAGCTTCTATTGTTTCTTCTCCCATAGCTTCCTTCACCAGATTGGTCTTTGTTTCTGTCATCTTCCTTCCTGTTTGGACATCTAGCAGCAATATGACCAACTTCTTTACAATTAAAGCATGCTAAAGGTAACTTACCCTTATATCTACCTTTACCTTTAGGTAACCTTCTGTCCATAAGAGCTTCCAATTCATCAAGCTCATTATCAATATTGCTATTATTATCATCATGTCTACCACTAGACTTACCAATCTTCAGAGAAGTCATGAAAGTAGATTCAACAGTCAGTACAACACTATTATCATAGTTATTTAACTCAAATGTAGTTAGCTTACCAATTAGACTATCAAGAGTGAGAGTATTACCCGATATAGATCTCTTTACATGGATTGCAGATATTCTTATTGCATAAACCGTTAATAAGGTTCTGAGAATTTTGCTTACCACCATGTCTTCATCTATAACACCATTAGATCCTCTTATAGAATTAACATCTTCCTTGATTCTATTTGTATATTGCACTATGTTCTCACCTTCTTTCATCTTCATGTCATTGAGTCTTCCTCTTAGGCTTTCAGCTCTTTCTCTTTTAACATTAGTATCACCACTATAAACTTGAGTAAGTTTCTCCCAGATTTGTTTAGTAGTAGTACAGTCCTTGATATCTTCAAATTTGACATTTGTCAGGGTAGCAACAATCTCCATCATAGTAACATTATGTTCATGCCTATCTCTTAATTGATCAAGGGTCAAAGGACCAATGAGCGCTACAAGGTAGCCATTCTCCATTAGAGTGAGGGAAGAATTCCCAATTCAAGATATATTCAGCTTCATTCGACTTTTCCATATTGTGAAGTTATCCTTGTTTAGATTTGGCATGTCCCTCTTAATACATTTTGTGATCTTTGTGCTGAAGTCCTTAAAACTCTATTCCAAGAAACTTGGTTTTCTCTGATACCAATTGTTAGAATAATTGAGAGGGGGGTGAATCAGTTATCCACAATCCAAAATATAAAATGTATAACCAAAAACAAATTACTTAAACTTCTACAACTCGGTAACATAAAATACTATT
Source organism: Chamaecyparis obtusa (assembly GCA_027943335.1). NCBI lineage: Eukaryota > Viridiplantae > Streptophyta > Pinopsida > Cupressales > Cupressaceae > Chamaecyparis > Chamaecyparis obtusa. The sequence goes on along the minus strand of BSBK01003331.1, from coordinate 233,555 downwards.
CTCTCTGTGCTTTTACTGATTACCAGTTAACAAATTAGTATATTTACTGATTAAATCAAATATACAACATGTAAATTATGATAAAAAACAATCATCACAATCAATACATAACACAAAAGATTTAACATGGAAACCCTGTAAAGGGAAAAACCACCTGGGACCGACAACCCAAAATATTGTTCACTCTTCTGAAGTGAGGTCGATGAAGACCCAGCCTTGTTAAAGGTTACAAAACACACTGTAAGGTGTGACCTTGTTAGAGGATTTAAGACCAACCATTATCATCCAACCAGCATTCACTATGGGGTTGATAGGATAACAATGTACATTCTATGAATGACATACAAGACTTTCCTAGTCCACTCGATTAAGAGATTTAACTATTTACAATGGTTAAAATGTAATAGTAGGTGATTTGATTATAATACAACTCTTATTGTAGATGTTCAGATCAATATTAAGCTCATTCAAATCCTCTGATCAATGTGTCAATTTTGTTTCAACAACTTTCAATAACTTACTGTCTCTCGGTTATAGCTCTCTGACGCTCGGTTATCCTTTGCAGTTCGGTTCTCCTTAACCAGTCTGATCAGGCATGCATGAAGCTTGTTCACGTGATATCTTTGCAGTTATCTTCTTTTCAGAATCCATTTCATACTAAAACCCTAGTCTCTTGAATAAACAATTAAACCATTTTCTTTCTATCCATCAAATTTTGCTGCTTTTTCTCCTTCATTGATTTTGCCACTTAAACCTTCCTCAGCTGTTGTGTTAGTAAAACATTTTATTTCAATCCCTTAGATCTTCTTCAAATTTTGCTAGCCATAGATCTTCATAACAAACTTTATCTTTAACACTGATATCGAGGTGCTTCTAGCTCATCAATCCTTATCAGCTAAACTGATCTTTGATTCCTTTCTTCCTACTCAATTAAAAAAGAAATGTGTCAATGAAAACAAGTTTGGTAAGTACTATCGCTTGGTATACACTACACTGCTCGGTGTATACTGAAATGCTTCTTTAACTGACCACACTGCCTTGTGCATTTTTTCTCTTTTTCTTCATCATAGATGAATGCAAGATAATCAAGTCAATAACATAAGGTCATAGACTCATCAATAAGTTACCCAATGTATTCATTATCCTCATCTATTATATCCATCTTCCTCATGTAGATATATCTGTTCTTCATCTTTTTTCCTCCTTTCTACAGATGTTTGGGTATAGTAACTTACAAGATAAGTATTTGTCAAACTGGTTAACATCAATGACAACATATTAATGATTTAATCATCTTACATATCTAATCAGCAACTTCAGTATCTCAAATCATAGATCTTCAAGTCATGAATTTGTTTCAAATTAGTTGTAGGTTCATCAGATCACACCATCATGATGGATAGATCTAGGGTTTTGAATGATGGATCTGGAATGCTTGAACCAAATCCCTTCAAAGGATTGAATAATTGAATCCTTGATCTTCAATGGAGAACTTGAATGCTTGAATGTGGATGATGACTTGAATGCTTGCTTGATCTTTCTTGAGAGACTTCGTGATAAGAGATGATCATGTAGTTTTTTGGTCATGAAAAGTGGATGTGAAAATGAAAGAGGAAGGCTTCCTTTTATACTAGTTTAGGGCACAAACTTCTAGAGAAGCCGACATAGGAGAATTAAATTTTCATTTAAACCTTAACCCCTAGAAATGGACCTAGATTAAATTTAATTTAAGAGTTTACCGTTCTAAAATCCAAAATAGCCAACCTGAAAGCAGGAAATAAAACTTTCTGAAGCCCGACATCCCAAAACCTCTGAAACCTAAAATTTGGACCCAAGGTTGGGTCAAGGTTGACTCTGACCTAGGTTAGGGTTGAGGTCAACCTTGACCCAAAAGGTCAACCTTGACCCTAAGGTCAAGAATCTCAGTTTCTCTAGACTAGGTGCTAGAAAAAGGCTGGAAACAGGTGGAGAGAGGAGCAAAACAAGGGAAAGAGCCAGAATCAAGCCAATGATCCATCAAGACATCTGACATGACCCCAAACCACTTACTCGGAGGGCTAAACCTTTTCTAAATGGAAGTACTTCCATTTTTTGATGATACAGTAAGTTGAGATATTAAAGGAAGTGAACTGTTTAATGATCAGAGGATTATTTCTAAGGGCTTAGCATAGATCTGAATATTTACAATTGAGTTGTAATTGAAATAGATCATTACTGTATTAGTTTAACCATTGATTTAGAAAATATCTTAACTGAGTGGACTTGATAGACTTATGTTCTACCTTATGACATTTTATTGAATGTAAAGTGTTATCTTGTTGACCCCATAGTGAATGCTGGTCAAAATTTAACGGTTAGTGATAAATCCTCTAACAAGATCACACTTAAAAGTGTGTATTGTAACCTTTAATAGGGTTGTCTCTTTACCGAGCTCACTTTAGAAGAGTGAATTATTTTGGGTTACCAGTCCAAGGTGGTTTTTCCTTTAACAGGATTTCCACGTTAAATCATTGTTTTATGTGTTACTTGTTATGATTGTTTTGCTATCATACTTTACATACTACATAATTGATTTAGTCGGTAAAGTAAACAGACAAATTGAAATTATATGTTATTGAGTTACATATTTTGGTTAAATTATTTTGTGAGGTACATCTTTGTATTTGGGACTATAGGATAACTGATCTAACTGATTCACCTCCCCTCTTAGTTATTATAATAATTGGTATCATAGCTATATTGGTTGCTTGGAAGAAAGTTTTAAGGACTTGAGCAGAAAGATCACAAGATGTATAAGAGGGAAGTTTTGAAGCTAAACAAGGACAACTTTACCATATGGAAAAGCCAGATGAGACTTCACATATCTGGAATTGGAGATTCTGCAATACATTTATTAGAACATGGCTACATACAACCAAATGTTGGACCTCTAACTCTTGATCAACTAAAAGACAGACATGAACACAACATTACTATGATAGAGATTGATGCTACTCTATTTGATGTTGAATTTGAAGATGTCAAAGATTGCACTACAACGAAGCAGATGTGGGATAAAATTGCTCTAGTTCATGGTGGTGATGTGAATATGATGAGAGCCAGAGATGAAAGCTTGAGAGGCCAATTTGATGACATGAAGATGAAGGAAGGAGAGAACATCACATGATACTCAAACCGAATCAAAGAGGTAGTCAATGCTATCTGAGGAGGTGGAGGAATTATTGATGAAAAAACTATGATAAGTAAGATACTGAGAACCTTGCTTCCTGTCTATGCAATCAAAATATCTGCTATCCATGAAATGAGGTCTGCAACTAATAGCACTCTTACTCTTGATAGTTTGATTGGAAAGTTAACAACTTTTGAGCTGAATAATTTTTATAATAGTGTTGTACTGAGTGTTGAATCTGTATTTATGTCAACTCTTAAGATTGGTAAATCTAGCAGTAAGCATAATATAAATAATGAAAGTGATAGTAACACTGATGATGAGCTTGATGAAATTGAAGCACTAATGGCCCGAAGACTGCTGAAAGGTAAAGGAAGATATAAGGGAAAGTCCCCTTTAGCTTGTTTTAATTGTAAAGAAGTTGGCCATATTGCTGCTAGGTGTCCTAATAGGAAAGAAGAAGACAAAGACCAAGCTGGTGATGGAAAATTTGGTAGAAGGAATAACAACTGGAATAATAGAAACTGATAGTACAACATAGACAACTGAGATTACAGAGACAAAGGTAAGAAGGCCTGTTACCTTGTTGATGATGATGATGACATCGACACTGACATAGATGATGATGTTGACATAGTATTTATTGCAATGAAAGATGATTTAGAAGAAGAGTAAAGGTATGTAGAAACAACACTTATCTCTAAAGTTAGTAAGAATGATACTTGGATCATAGATAGTGGCTGTACACATCACATGACTAGTGATGAAGATAAGTTTGAACATCTTGAGTATTATAATGGAGGATCAGTAAAATGGGAAATGATACACCATGTACGGTAAAAGGAAAAGGATCAATCTTGTTGAATGATATAATTAGATGTAATAATGCATACTGGGTAAAAGGACTTAACTACAATTTGTTGAGTGTAGCACAGCTGAATAACTCAAGTCACCGAGTTGTATTTGAGAGAAAGAAGGTGAAAATCTACGATGAAAATGAAATACTTGTTGGCATTGGAGGACAATCAAAAGGTAATCTATTTTATCTTGACAATGCTGAGACTTATTGTTTATTGGTGAAAAATGAAGATGCATGGTTATGGCATAAGATGTTATGTCATGTAAATTTTGATAACATGATTAAGATTAGTAGAAAGAGAAAAGTTAGGGGATTTCCTAAACTTGCAAAACTTGATCATGTTATGTGCCATCAATGTCATAAAGGAAAGATGACCAAATCTAGTTTCAAAAGTAAGGACTATACATCTAAAAGAATTTTGGAGTTGGTTCACACCAACTTATGTGGTCCTATGAGAACTGAAAGCTACTATGGTGATAAATACTTTATTTTATTTGTTGATGACTATACTAGACTGATGACTATTATGTTCTTAAAAGAAAAATCTGAGGCATTCAAATTGTTCAAATGGTATAAGGCTAAAGTTGAAAAAGAAACTGGGAAAGTATTAAAATTCTTAAGGTATGATAGAGGAGGCGAGTTTATTTTTGATGAATTCACTAACTACTGTAATGAGCATAGAATCAAAAGGTAATTTTCTGCACCAAGAACACCATGACATAATGGAATTACTGAAAGAAGGAATCGATCAATTGTTGATTATGCTAGAACCTTGATGATTGAGAAAAATGTTGCACAAATGTACTAGAGAAAAGTAGTTAGCACTACAGTATATGTCCTGAACCAAGTTCAATTGAAGAAAGACACAAACAAGACACCTTACGAGTTATGGTTTGGATACACACTAAGTGTAAGTTATTTTAGAATCTTTGGTAATAAGTGTTATATTCTGAAAGATGATAGGAATGGTAAATTTGACTCCAAAGGTGATGAAAGTTAGGGATGCACTTGATAATAAGGAATGGATAAATTCTATGAATGAAGAAATTTAAAAAATTAAAAAGAATAAGACATGGACATTGGTACCTAGACCGAAAGATAAAAATGTTATTGGTACTAAGTGGATTTTTAGGAATAATTTGAATGAGAATGGAGAAGTTACAAGGAATAAGGCAAGACTTGTTTGCAAGGGATATGCACAAGAAGGTATAGATTATGGAGAAACCTTTGCACCTGTTGCAAGAATTGAAGGAGTTCGGATACTACTTGCTTATGCTACACATAAGGGATTCAAGGTATATCAAATGGATGTGAAATCAACTTTTCTGAATGGAATTCTTGAAGAGAAGGTGTACATAGAACAACCGGAAGGGTTTGTTGATCCAAATCAAAAGACATGGTATGTAGGCTGCACAAAGCTTTATATGGACTGAAACAAGCACTGAAGGCATAGTATGAAAGACTACATTCTTATCTTATCAGTATTGGCTTCATAAGAACTAGTGAAAACAATAACATGTATATGAAAGGAGATTTTGATGATAACATTTTGATTTCTGCAATATTTGTTGATGATATAATCTTTGGGGGACAAGATCAGATTTGTAAATCTTTTGTTGGTGAAATGAGAAAGGAATTTGAGATGTCAATGTTTGGAGAGATTAAATTCTTTCTAGGCTTGCAAATCATAAAACGACATGATGGGATTTTCATCACACAATCAAAATACATTAAAGAAGTATTGAAAACTTTTGGCATGGAGGATGCTAAACAAGTAGGAACACCGATGGTCACTAGATGCAAATTGACAAAGGATGATGAATCTACATAGGTAAATCAAACATTGTACCGATCTATGATTGGGAAACTAATGTATGTTATACACAGTAGGCTTGATATTGCACAAGAAGTTGGGATTGTGGCAAAATTTTCTGCCAATCCTAATGACACTTGAAGAAGACTGAAGAATATGGTTTATAGATTCTAAGGAAGGCAAATTTGAACTGATAGTTTACACTGATGCAGATTGGGCTAGAAACATAGATGACCGAAAGAGCACAACTGGTGGAGCATTCTTTTTAGGAGATAGGCTTATGACTTGGATAAGCAAGAAACAAGTATGTATCTCTCAGTCTACTGCTAAAGCAAAGTATATTGTTGCTACTGAAAATTGTTCTAATATTGCTTGGATCAGACAAGTGTTGGAAGGAATGAATGAGGTAATCACTAAGCCGGTGATTATATATTGTGATAACACTAGTGCTATAAACATTTCAAAGAATCCTATGATGCATTCTAAAACAAAGCACATATCTATTAAGTATCACTACTTGAGGGAACAAGTTCAAGAGAAGCAAGTGAAACTAGATTTTGTAACATCTAAGGAACAACTTGCTAATATCTTTACTAAACCATTACTGAAGGATACATTTGAATACTTGAGGACTAGACTTGGGGTCCATCCCTTGTCTATCAGTCACTAAGGTGATTAGAAGGTTCCATCAACCTACTCTTATCAGAAGATTATTCATGTTGGTGCACATAGCTCACACTTTGGATTTTGTCTAATGTTGTGAAGGATTGTAGAAGCTGGAACATAAATCTGTACATTGAAGGTACCTGACTAATTGATATGCACCAAACAATAGAGAGTTACTTGACTATTACAAAGCTATTTTCTTTGGCATTGTTGTCAAAGGGAGAGAAGTCTGGATATGAAAATGTAATGAAACATCAAAAGGAGAGAGATAAGAGAAAGGGAAAGAGTTTGAATATTTGTTGCTGAGAATGAGAATCTGAGAACTAAAAAGATTAAATTTGCAGGGAGAGCCTACATGTAATGCTGTTATGTTTTGTAGTGATTAAACATATTAAATATCAAGCTAGGGAGAGCTTACCGAGCTACAAAATTTACTTACATAGTTGTAGAATACATGCTTGGTATTTGTATAGAATATTTTCATATTTCTTGTGTTTCCATCAATGCCAAAGGGAGAGATTGATGAACTATAATTGATTGAATATCTTAGATGAACTGAAGAAATATGATTAGAGATCACTGGGTATTGAAATGATATGTAAGATGATTAAATCAGTCAATATGTTGTCATTGATTTCAACTAGTCTTGACAATACTTATCATGTTAGTTAAAAACATCCGAACATCTATTGAATAAGAAAAGATGAAGAACAAAGATATCTACATGAGGAAAAGATGAATATGATAGAGAAGGAAAAGGTAAACATTGGGTAACTTATTTGATGAGGCTATGACTGTATATTGTTGACTTGAGCATGTTGCATTAATCTATCTTTAATAAGAGATTCTAAATTGAATAAGTCAATGTGGTCGGTAATTAAAGTTTTCTATATATACCAAGCCAGTGCAGTGTATATCGAGTGACAATATTAATCGAGCTAGTCTAACTAGTTATCACTGACGTATTTCTATATTAACTGAGTATGGATGAAAATAAGGTTAGCCGACATAATATGATGAGCTAGATATTGTTATGATTTCGAGGTTAAGGATGAAGTTTGTTATGAGATCCACGGCTGACAAAATTCAAAGATGATCTAAAGGATGAGATTGAAATGTGTTATAAACACATCTACCGAGGAAGGTTTAAGCGACAAAATGGATGAAGGAGATTAAGCAGCAAAATCTAATGGTTGATAAGAAAATGTTTTACCTGTCTATATAAGAGACATGAGTTTCATTGTTGAAACTATTCCAGAAGGAGACTGCAGAGAATTCACATGAAGATTGTTTTCATGCATGCTTGATCAAACTAGTTATTGAAGAACTGAGCTATAGAGTTTTACCAAGTGTCAGAGAACCATTTACCGAGTGAAAGTAAGTTGAGATATTGAAGGAAGTGAACTGTTTAATGATCAGAAGATTATTTCTAAGGGCTTAGCATAGATATGAATATCTGCAATTGAGTTGTAATTGAATCAGATCATTATTGTATCAGCTTAACCAGTGATTTAGAAAATCTCTTAACTAAGTGGACTTGACAGTCTTATGTTCTACCCTATGACATTCTATTGAATGTAAAGTGTTATCTTGTTGACCCCATAGTGAATGCTGGTCAAAATTTAACGGTTGGCGATAACTCCTCTAACAAGGTCACACTTAACAGTGTATTGTAACCTTTAACAAGGTTGGTTCTTCACTGAGCTCACTTCAGAAGAGTGAATTCTTTTGGGTTACTGGTCCCAAGTGGTTTTTCCATTAATAGGGTTTCCACGTTAAATAATTGTGTTATGTGTTACTTGTTATGAATATTTTTTTATCATACTTTACATACTACATAATTGATTTAGTCGGTAATCATATTTGGATATTTACTAGTAATCGGTAAAGTAAACAGACAAATTGAAATTATATGTTACCGAATTACATATTTTGGTTTGTTTTGTGAGGTACATCTTTGTATTTGGGACCTTAGGATAATTGATCTAACTGATTCACCCCCCCTCTAAGTTATTCTAACATCATCATCATCTACTAACTCTTCACTT
>BSBK01003331.1:0-220000 GCA_027943335.1 Chamaecyparis obtusa | reverse complement strand
TAAAATTGAGATCCCAAATACATTATGTTGGGATAAATAGTGTGTTCCTAGAGTAAGCACTTTTGATTAGGTTTCTTTGAAAAGGAAGAATTTGATAGTTGAATGATTTAGGAAACTAGATTTTGAAGATCCCTCAAGGTGTTAAGAGTTGGTTGCATCATAAATAAATGGGACAAGTTGATGGTTGGTAAGAAAACTATGCCACTTGGGGTAAACACCAATAACTTTGTAGAATTAAATGCATTACTTTTAGGCATTTTCCTATATAAAGAGATATTAATCAATAAATTTGAAATAGAGGGAGATTTTTCAAATGTAATAAATATTGTAAGACAAGGTAGTACTGCAAATTGGAAGCTAAATGAAATGCTAGGTAGGGTGTTGGATAAACTAAAAGTCTTTAAGGCCTTCATAGTCAATCACATTTTTAGGGAAGCCAATATATATGTAGACAAGTTAGGTAATTTGTCAATTGATGGAGGTAGCATAAAAGAGTTGAATGCAATCAAATAGTGATAAGTGGAGTAATTCACCCTTGAGCTCAATTCGACACCAATAGTTTGAATTTAAAATAATTAGTTGTTGATTATCGACAAGATGTCGTCATATGGTTTATACTTTGGATTTGACATCTGGACAACTAGGGTAGATTAGATGGAAGACATGACATATGACTCTCCATAATGGACAAATGATGTGGCATCTAGAGTTTTCAAGATAGATAAACTAAAAGATGTCTTTTTGTACCGTCTTAATAAGGAGATTCACTTCCTTGATGATGAAGGGTGCTCCCCTTAATACCTCAAACACATAATAGAAAAAGAGAAACAAATTTTTTTTGCAAGAACATAAAATGAGCTTCTTATTATTTCCACAAATGCGGAATTACAAATTTCAGAATTACAATTTGCAAAGCCACATGGGAATTTTCCCTTACAATATTCTGTAAGACAAAGCCTTGAATTATTACCCAGATCTACTACCCCAAACTACCCTAGACAACACTATGGGCCTTCTTTATATAGGCAATTTCCACCGCCCGAGAAGGTTCCAAAAATTTAGCCCTTAAGGTCGACCAAACTTAGAATTATTTTATTTTTCAATTTATTACATCAAAGTTGTCTCAAAATAACTTTTGAAACCCAAACAAAATTTTTGAAGGAAATTTATTTTCTGCCATTTTAGGTGGCCAACTTCTGAAGACCATAAGTCATCACCTATTGACCCAATTGACTATTATAACCCCATTTTGGAAAGGGCACAAAGTTCTCTACAATTATTCAATTAAGAAAGCTTCATTCAGCCAAAGTTTCAACCTCATATGGGGCCTCTAAAGCCTTCAAAACTGAGTTCAAAGTTTCTGTACCCTGCTACCAATACCAAATTTTTTTAATATCTTCAAAACTAGACTTGATCTAGCAATGAAACTTTACTGGCAGGCTGATACGACCAAAATGAACCTTCACCTATGAAATTAGAACATCTCAAGATCAAATAGAAAACTTACTAAAAATAGTAAATTTCCAAAAATAGCAGCTCTGCACAAGATAGCCCTTATTGAAAAGAAACCAGAAATATTTTTGGGTGATGTAAGATTGCTCTTACACCTAGGATGCTCCTGCATCAAACACCTGGGGTAATTTGAGAAGTGACCCCGTCACATCTCAGGTGTGAAGAGGAAAACCAAGACGGTTAACCTCCTCCCTTGTCAACCATGATGAAACTTTGACAGGTCGTCCTTTCCATTTGACTAGATATTCTTCATATGTCATGTTCCTTGTGCTTCTGCCAACATGACTATCTAGTATATCCTCGATCTCCTTGATAGCTGAACTAGTTGATGGAATACTCCACTGTGCTTCTGTGATCTCATCTTCAACACCTCCTTCATGATACTCTGTCAAATCTTAGATGTTAAATACTGGTGAAATATTCAGCTCAGTAGACAACTCAACCTCATAGGCATTTCCTGAATCATGCTTCTTCAGTATCTTACATGGCCCAAACTTCTTCATTTTCAGCTTGTTGTATGTACCAATTGGAAATTGCTCCTTCCACAAATGAACCATGACTTCATCCCCAACCTGAAATTCCTTATGCCTCTTTTTATCATCTGTCTTAGCCTTATACTATGCATTCATCTTGGTAATGTGCTTCCTCACTTCCTCGTGGATGTTCTTCAAATATTCTACAAAATCCTCAGCTTCAGCACTACTTATCTCTCCTTTATCTATCTTCCTCAACTCATATGCATTTTTGGGACTACTTCCATATACAATCTGGAATGGTGATTTACGAATGCTCCTGTTGACAGAATTATTGTATGTAATTATGCCAGTGGTAAAATCAAATCCCATCTTGTTGGCTTATCTCCAACCAAACATCTCAACAAATTCTCCAAACTTCTATTCACCACCTTTGTCTGTCCATTAGTCTATGGATGATGTGATGAACTGAACTTCAAATCTATCTTCAACTTCTTCCACAATGTGCGCTAGAAATATCCAACAAACTTAGTGTCTCGATCTAAAACTATGCTCTTTGGAAAACCATGTAGTCTCACTACTTCTCTGAAAAATAATTTTGTTATATGAATAGCATCATTAGTCTTCTTGTAGGTAATGAAATGTGTCATATTTGAAAATCTGTCAACCAACACAAAAATTGAATCATGTCCCCGCTAAGTCCTTGGCAAACCAAAAAATAAAATCCATACTGATATCCTCCCAAGGTTTCTCTGGTACAAGTAATGGTTGATACAACCCTGTATTTTGCTTTACCCCTTTTTCCATTTGACATACTCTGCAACTTTGTACAAACTTCTTGACATCTTGCTACAACTATGGCCAATAATAATTCTCACTAACCAAAGCAAGGGTTTTATCACGACTAAAATGTCTAGCCAATCCTCCACTATGCTTCTCCTTGATGAGATTTTCCCTCATAGAACTTCGTGGAATGCACAACTGACTCCCTCTCAATAGCATATCATCCTGGATGATGAAATCCAACCACTTCATTTTATCTAGAGTAACAAGTTCTATACAAGCTTTCCAAGCTTCTCTAAAATTAAGATCCTCTGGATACAAATTCATGAGTTCCTTGAACCCAACCACCTCAATATGCATCTTTGTCAACAATAGTTGCCTTCTGCTAAGCTCATCTGCAACACTGTTAGACTTTTCACTCCTGTGTTTCAAAACAAATGTATAACTCTACAAAAACTCAACTCATTTCAAATGCCTCTGATTTAACTTTCTTTGACTACTCAAATATTGCAAAGCTTGATGATTAGTATACAAAACAAACTCCTTAGGAATTAGATAGTGTCTCCACTTATTCAATGCCTGAACTATAGCATAAAATTCTTGATCATAAATATAATATTTTCTCTTAGCATCATTTAACTTCTCACTAAAATAAGCAACAGGTTTACCTTCTTGGCTCATAACAACTTCTATTGTAGTACCACTAGCATCACAGTCTACTTGAAACACCTTATTAAAATCTGGAAGTGCTAAAACACATTTTTCTGTAACTTTCTATTTCAATAGTTTAAAACTCTTATCTGCCCCATTAGTCCACTTGAACTCTTTTCTATCCCCTCTCATTGTTTCAGTCAAGGGTCCAAAAATACTGCTAAAATTTTTGAAAAATTTTCTATAAAAGCTAGCCAAACCATGAAAAGATCTTACCTCAGTAGCACTCCTTGGAGTAGGCCATTCAAGGATAGCATGTACTTTCTCTTGGTTCATTTTTAGACCTTCTGCTGAAACTACAAATCTCAAATACACTAACTCTTTCTTCACAAAACTGCACTTCTTCAAATTTATCAACAATTTCTCTTCTCTTAGCTTCTCAAACACCTTATGAATATGCATCATATGCTCCTCCAATGTCTTACTAAAGATCAAAATGTCATCTAGGTAAACAATGACAAACTTACCCAGAAATTCTTTCAGAACCTCGTTCATGAGCCGCATGAAATTTCTCGATGCATTAGTTAGCCGAAAAGACATGACTAACCAGTCATACAGTCCTTCTTTTGTCTTGAAGGTAGTCTTCCATTCATCTCCTTCTCTAATCTGAATCTGATGATATCCAATCTTCACATCCATATTTGAGAAATACATAGCTCCACTCAAACATTCCATAATATCATCCATTCATGAAAATGGAAACCTATACTTGATTGTGATCTTGTTTATAGCCCTAGAATCTATACACATCCTCCATTCTCCATTCTTTTTTGGTGCTAATACTACTGGTAAAGCACATGGACTTAGGCTCTCTTGAATCAACCCATTATGTAACAACTCATGTACTTGTCTATTCAACTCTTCGCTTTATACTGGTGTCATTCTATATGCTGCCTTATTTGGAAAACTGGCTCTTGGAATCAAATCCATCTAATGATTGATGTTCCCTACTAGTGGTAATCTATAAAGAACATTATCGGATACAATATCCTAAAACTCATTCAATAGATCTGCAACTTCTACAGGCACATCTTCTACTTCTTCTTTACCAACTTTTGGAATTAAAGCAAAACACACATGCTCATGCCTCATACCATCTAGGAACTTTCTTCCATCAACAAAAGTTATTCTTGCATTACCACATACCTTTTCTTCTGTGTCATTCAATGGCTTAGCTTATGTCATACTCCATCCTTCGTTAGGGAATAGGTATTTGCACGACCATCATGTACAATACACCTGTCAAACTGCCATGATCTACCCAACAACTTATGACATGCATCCATAGATATGATATCACATAGTACTTCATCATGGTATCCGCCAATCTTGAACTTCACTAGGTACTGTTCATTGACCATGATCTTGTGGTCATCCTACACCCAAGCAATCCGATATGGATGTGGGTGTTTCTATCTCTTGAGCTTCAACTTTGTCACCATCTCTTCTGACACAAAATTGTTAGTGCTTCCACTATCAATAATCACATCACAACATTTACCCTCACACTTGCATCTAGTGCGAAATAAGATCCTCTTTTGCTCAGGTTCATTCTCACCACTCAACATGACTCTTTTGTTAATCAGTGTTTCTCCTCTTTTAGCATCTTTAGAATGTGATGATCTGACATCTTCATCTACATGTGCAACTCTAGCTTGGCCTTTAGTTCTCCTATCTGTCATTCCTTGGCGTTGAGTACATTCATATGCCCTATGACCTTCTGCTCCACAGTGAAAACATGTTCCATGGAAGACTCCCCTTCTGGATCCTTGTCCTCTTCCTCTTCCTCTCTAATCTCTATTATTCTGATCATGGAAACGATTGAAATTATTTCCTCTCTGATTTTGACTGAAATTGGCCACATCTTTCTTGTTCGAATCTTCATTTCGACCTCCATAAGACCATCCACAAGATCGTCCACCACGACCTCTTCCATTTTGTTTTCTCTCAAACTTATTGTTTAACTTTTCCTCTACTTTTAAGAAAAATTGGTATGCCTCTTCAATATTGTTCATTCAAACTAGATTTAGCTCCTCCTGAATGCTCACCCTCAACCCATTAAGGTAATGAGAAAATTTCTCCTTATTAGCTTCTGCATGGCCTGTTCTAATGAGGATTCGATAGAACTCCTTCGTATACTCCTCAACAGATCTTCCTACTTGCTTCAAAATTTGCATTTTCTTCAGTAGGTCAAGCTTATAATCAACATGAATGAACTGTTACTTTAATTTATCCACCATCCAATCCCATCTTGTGATTTTATCCTTTCCTCTTCAATTTCACTCCAATTGAATCTCCTGCCATCAGATCTTCACATGACCCTTCAGTCTGGCCTTCAAAAACTTGACCCGATCATGATCCCCGATATCTTCATACTCAAAATATTCCTCTAATTCATTGATCCAGTCGATCAACTCCTCTAGGTTAAGGTTTCTTGAAAATGCAGGAACCTCAATCTTAGGTCTTTTCCTGATCTTGGAAATGGCCCGAAAAAGCCTTTCTTCCTCTTGGTTCAAAATTTCGCCTTCTCCTTCTTGAGCAAAATTTTCTTCTTCGGCTTCATCCTCACTTTTGTCTCTAACATTAAGATTCATTCCTCTGTGAATTTCTTCTTGCAATGCTCGCACTTGTCTCTGAAACACTATAACCTCAGGTGTGACAACACTAGCTCTTCTGCCATGTTCCCTTTATAGAGGCATTTTTGCATTGCTCGTTGAAACCCTAACCACGGTCCTAGTGCAAACTGCCTCATAGTTGGCAATTTGTTTACACACTCAGGAACTCCCGCTCTGATACCACTTGATGAAGGGTGCTCCCCTTAATACCTCAAACACAACAAAAATAGAGAAACAACAACAATTTGCAAGAACATAAAATGGGCTTCTTATTATCTCCACAATTGTGGAATTACAATATGCAAATTCACATGGGCATTTTCCCTTACAATATTCTGTAGGATAAAGCTTCAAATTATTACCTAGATCTACTACCCCGAACTGCCCTAGACAAAACTATGGGTCTTCTTTATATAGGCAATTTCCACCGCCCGAGAAGGTTCCAAAAATTTAGCCCTTAAGGCCAACCAAACTTAGAATTATTTTATTTTTCAATTTATTACATCAAGGTCAGCTCAAAATAACTTTTGAAACCCAAACATAAATTTTGAAGGAAATTTATTTTCCGCCATTTCGGGTGGTCCAACTTCCGGAGACCATAAGTCATCATCCATTGACCCGATTGACTATTATAACCCCATTTTAGAAAGGGTGCGAAGTTATCTACAACACTTAAATTAAGCAAGCTTCATTCAGCCAAAGTTTCGACCTCATCTGGGGCCTCTAAAGCCTTCAAAACTGAGTTCAAAGTTTTTGTACCCTACTGCCAATACTGAAAATTTTCAATATCTTCAAAACTAGACTTGATCTAGCAATGAAACTTTACTGGCAGGTTAATACGACCAAAATGAACCTCCACCTGTGAAATTAGAATATTCCGAGATTGAACAGAAAACTTACTAAAAATAGTAAATTTCCAAAAAAGTAGCTATGCACAAGATAACCCTTATTGAAAAGAAACTAGAAATATTTTTGGGTGATGCAAGATTGCTCTTACACCCAGGATGCTCCTGCATCACTTGAAATCATAAAATTAAATATGGCAAGGAAAATAACGGACAACTTACACATGTTATTGAGATGAAAAAAAATGATTAGGTAAGGTGACTCCTTAAGGACAGTCATAATGATTTTTGTCACATGTGGGAAATGTGATATTGCAAGGCAACTAAGATTTCTTTAAGGTGAATTTCAAACCCTATTTCTCACATTCTACATATTTCATAGCTATTAAACTTTGTGTCCTCTATAAGGGTTAGGTGATGGATACAATGCTATGATTAACTTGCAAAATGAGACAAATTGCATTCTAAGGAGAGATAAATCAAGAATTTGGGATAGGATTTTGTATCCCAATGACAATTTTGTGCTTATAGCGATGAAATGAATTATGGGAGGAGAACTCAAAATAGGGCATCGACACAAAGTTAACAATGACACATTCCTTTTTTATTTCTGTCCATTTTATTGGTCATGGGAGAGTCCAAATTTACTAACATTCATTTGTGTCGCAAGATTTTTGGGGAAAATATTCTAGCAGGCTTGCATTTAATAATTGGAAATGTTTTTGATTACGGTAAAAATAGGTTTTGAAGGGGCCCCGAAACCCTTTAACAAAGATAGAAAGAGATAAGCATGGAAGACCAAAAGCACATCTAGCTACCCCTAAAAAAGGAGCAGGCTACAAAGGGACAAATCCCAGATAATCAATACACACCTACACAACAAAAAACAAAAGACGTTGGAAACAAAATAGAGAAAAAGACCACTAGCACCAAGATCAAGACAGAGACTTCAAGAAGCCCTTAGAGTCCTCCAGTTGGGCCTACATAGTCTTGACATTATCTTTCAGCTTCTGAATGTCCTGATCTTTGACCTTGAGTTTCTTCTTGGTATTAGACCTAGTTCTGGTACCTGGTCCCATCTGCCGGCTAGACCCAGTTAGATTAATATTGTGGATCAGAGGGCCCTCTTTGTTCCCTTCCAGCATTTTGCTTAGCATGTTCAAGTTCTCCAGATTAGACTTCATTCCTGAATTTTCCAAACTGAGAAAATTCTTCAACATAGTTTCGTTCTTGTTTGTCTTCTCATTAATGGGAACCATGGTTATCTCAATAGCTTTTTTAATTTTATCTTCCATCTCGGTACCATAATAAAAAACACAGGCTTTAGCATTGGAAGCATTCTCTTTCCTGCGATTATCAATGATTTCCTCAAGCATGGTGTTCTTATTTTCCAATTTGATACATCTGTTCTTCAGCTCAACCAAATCATTCTACACCCACTTATCCAGATTATAGCTATAGATAGACTTGTTTTTAGCAATTTGAAGGGGGGTCATAATGATAGATCTCTTGACCTGCGAATCCATCTCTCTTAGGTCATCCTGAAGAGGATGGGATTAATTGCCGCCAAGGCTTCTTTCACTGTCATCCTTCTTATTCTCCTTCTCAGAGCTGGGGGAATCATGGGAATCCAGATTATCCTCCTCCATAACCTTGAAGCTATTTTTTCCCAAATCATCAACATTACTATCCGCAACATTGGTATCAGAATCTTTGACTTTGTTATCCTCAACCTCAACCTCATTCATAGTAATATCTTTTCCCTCAGCTTTGCCAGTCTCCGAAATAGGGTTAGGCTTTTCCCCACTATTTTGTTTATCCTGGTCATCCCCGACATTACCCTTAACAGAAGTGGTAGTGACTTCAAGATTCCCCTTCTCATTCTCCTCAGGGATTTGGGTGGTGGAAGTGGACACCACATTATGACCCACCTAGGTATTCTCACCAACCTCAAGACCAATATCAAGCATGGCCGAGGAAATAGGCTCCACATAATTAGGCTCCGAATTGGCAAGACTCTCAGGGGGTTCCACATTAATCTTAACAGTAATAGGGGCATTATCCTCAAAAATGTCCTTAGCAGGCTCCAAACCATCCTTGGGCTCGGAAGTAGTAGGCTCAAAGGGGGGAAGAACTTTCTTATTTTTCTTATTTCTGGAAGGAGAACCCAAATTCTTCCTCCTTTTGACCTGGGCCAGGATATGGTCAAGAATATGGTCTCTCGCATAATCAACAATAAGGAGAATAAGGCCGACATGAAGAATAGGGAAATTCTTCACTCTATATTCAGAAATGCTCTAGTTGTGCGAACATAGGAGAAAATAGGGAAAGGAAATCCTTTTGTCGTGCCTAAAATGATTAGCTAAGACAAAATGGTAGTTATAAACCCTAGAAAATCTCCCTTCTAAGGTGAAATACTCCATCATGACCTTAATGACAAAACCCCAAATTTTATCAATATTATCCATATCCACATAGTCTTTCTTACCTTTAACCATGAGATCCCTCTCCTCATCGGTGACAGGAAACATTTGGTAAGCTTTGGTTCTAACCTTGATCTCTTTTGCGTACTTCATGCCATCCAAAGGAAGACTAGTGATTTTAGAAAGAAGCTCAAGGCTAAGGCTAAAGGACTTTCCAGCCAGATTCACCATGCCCTTATCCCACCCATTCGCAAAGGCTTTGGAAACATAATTGTCAAAGCCATGAAGTCTCTAAAGATACCGATGGCCATGGCCTTTCTTCAAAACACTCCAGACTTCCTTATCCTACTTCCACTTGCACTCCGCCGGCTCTTCTCTTCTGAGATCACCACCCATAGCCAAAAAATCACCCTGGTCTTTTTTCATCTGCTTGTTATGCTTAGACAAGACAATGCTATCGATATGATGGCTCTTAAGCATATAAAGGCTGTTACTTTGGTTCTCTACCCTATTCACATGCACGAACTGGCAAGAGTTACTGGTAATGATGACGAAGCACATCAAATTTTGAGCTTTCATTATGGGAAAGTAATTCAACATCTTAAATATGTACTTTGCAATATTTTGAATGACCTCCGAAATCTCCCCAAACTGATTTAACTTAACTAGTATCATTAATGTTACTATTAATGACACCTTCCTTATGTCTAATTCTGTCATAATTGATAGATGAGATGATAACATCATTACTGATAGTATTACCATACCATTTTTGAACATTCTCACTTTTGGCTCCAATATTAGCAAGGCCATCAGCAACTTCATTGGTTTCTCGGTAGTTGTGATAAATGTAGGATGACTCAAAGGATTGAACTATGATATTAATTTTGGATATAATATGTTCAATAGTCCAGGAGGGGGTATTGATATCTTTGATATTATTTATTATATTAAAGAATCTCCTTATTTAAAGAATCTCCTTATATTATATGTTGATATAATATAATGATCCCTTACTTGGAGGACTATTACATCCAAAGTATTCCTAGAGATGTCTGAGATAATGATAGGGAGGTGGATAAAATATTGATTCTCAATGTGAAAAACAAGAGGGAATTCGAATAAATGAAGCTAGCCATTAAAATAAATATTGATTTTTTTCTCCAAAAATAGCTAAGATTGAAGGTCTTCGGGGGAGGTGATTGGTGGAAAGAGTATTTACTTGCCAAGGGTTATGAGCCTTTCAAATCTAATGAAAGTAATTCTGAAATGCAGTAGGAGGATGAGAAGCGGTTCATAGGAAAGTGAGGAGGACCAAGGGAAACAATGCCATTGTCACCTAATGTTTGTGGAGCAACTTTTGAGGCTAGGCCATCAACAACCCTGGTGAATCAAATGCCCCATCATGGTGATTGTTAATTTTTTGGTCAAAGGTTTCTTTGAAAGAATAAGAAGATATTACAATAGAACCTAGTGGGGTCAGATATGCTCGATCTGAGTGGAGGAAACATATAATTTTTTGGGTATAAATTTGGGTGCTTTTCATATTTTGAAAGTATTGGTATAACATAAAGGGCTTGGATAGGGGTGTCAGATGTGTTCTTGGATTTTTTTATTTTTTTTTGGGGGGGGGGAAGGCTAGTAGGCCTTTTGAGTAACCCAAGAATAATGTAATGACAAACATAAGTAGTATGGGGTTTTTGCTATATGTACTACCCCAATTTTGTTAGATATGTAGTAGGAGGTTGAATATGTTAGAAAAATAAATACAAGTCAATATTTAATAATATAGTTTTGAATAAAAGTTTGATTTATAATTGATTAACCCATAAATCAATTATTTTAATTAAAAAATTAGTTAAGTTGAGAATAAATCACTTTATTTATTAAATTAAATCTTAATTATCTATGCACATTATGAGGAAGCAGCTAAACTTTAAATCAGAAAATCAATTCAAGTTGTTATCTTTTTGAAACTCAACATGTATTTTGAGTTCAAAGTTGATCTAAACTTCTGATTTAAGTTAAAAAGCTATTTTTGCATGATTTTATGAATTAATTAATTCTGATTTCTTGTTAACTCAAAAATCAACCCGAGTTTATCAAGAGCTATTTATGGATTTTCTCAATGCATCCTCAAGCCCTGGATTTCTATAAAAATAAGGCTCAACTCTTCACAAATCACCCATTCAAGCTCCTCGAATTTGCACAATCACTCTGGTGAATTTGCATCTGAAGAATCAATCTTTTACGAATCAAGGCTATTGTAAGATTTTCATTATTGTTTTAAGCATTCATATTCATTTAGCATATCATTGTTAGATCAATTTGCATATCAATTTCAATCATTCTAGACTAGTTTCATATCAATTTTCATCTAATTGCATTCAAAATTCAAAAAGATAGATTAATCTGCATTCGTTTTACATTCAATCTTTTAGCATTAAATCTTTCATTTAGGTGTTGCATTGTCACTGATCTCGGTCTAATATGATAATACATACTCACACCTACTAGAAGGCAGTAAATCGTCTGGTTAGCCTAGTTTCATTTACTTTCAGATTTTGATTTTGCTAAACCTCTAATGTTTTACTGAAGTGTTTTGTCCACAGCTAGGTACAATTTTCACACACATTTCTGGCGCCCACCGTGGGTATTGCACATCAATCAAATCTGTAAATCAAATCTTTCCTCAGTAATCAAGACAACAACCATGTCTAGTTTTTGATTCATCAAAAGACCTTGTTGCTTGGGGCATATCAGATTCATCGAGATCCATATCAATATGGTATCCTAATCTATCTTGTAAACTGTATCAGCTTTTCGTAACCATCGGTTCATTAGTGTTATTTCCTTGGTTCTTCATAACTGAAGGATTCAGATGTGATACCATTGCGATTCCTTTGGACAATCAGGTCTAGAATCAGGTCACTCACTTCTTCATAATCATAAGGTTCAGAATCAGGCATTTTGATACTTTTTCATAATCACCGGTTCATCGTTGCTATAGTTGACATCTTCACAATTCTTGGTCAACCAAGACTTGAATCAACTTT
Organism: Chamaecyparis obtusa; assembly: GCA_027943335.1. Taxonomy (NCBI): domain Eukaryota; kingdom Viridiplantae; phylum Streptophyta; class Pinopsida; order Cupressales; family Cupressaceae; genus Chamaecyparis; species Chamaecyparis obtusa. The sequence goes on along the minus strand of BSBK01003331.1, from coordinate 207,582 downwards.
TTCCAATCTTTCAATTAGTTTCTATCTTGGAATCAGTTTATCTTTCAAATCAATTTCAAACATCAAAAATAGACTATCTTTGAACCACTACGCTTCGCACAGTGATTCAAAGAGGGGAAACATGTAATACCCCAAAAATGGGCTATATGTTCATTAACCTTCTATATCAACAATTCGATTGAAATCGACATCGAAGTCCTAACCAAAGGCACATCTGCACATTAGTTCATCAAAATCCTAATTGATTATCTTAAATCTGCATCGGGAAATATTTATTGAATATTCCTAATTATCCTAATTATCTTTAATTAAATATTATTTAGCGATAAATCATATTTATCCTAAAGTTTGATTAATTGAATATTCTGAATATTTAATTAATTAGATTTAATTATGCCACTTAATCATTTAATTAAATTTAATTGCATTTATTCCTAAATTGTATTATTTAATTTTGACAATAAATCAAAATCTATCAAATAATTGATTAAATTCTTATTTAATTAATTACATCCAATTGTCAATATTAATGATATAATTTTTGAATAAAAGTTTGATTTAATAATTGATTAACCCATAAATCAGTTATTTTAATTCAAAAATCAGTTAAATTGAGAATAAATCACTTTATTTATTAAATTAATTATTAATTATCTATGCACATTTTGAAGAAGCAGTTAAACTTTAAATCAGAAAATCAATTCAATTTGTTATCTTTTTGAAACTCAACATCTATTTTGAGTTCAAAGCTATTCTAAACTTCTGATTTAAGTTAAAAAGTTATTTTTGCATGATTTTATGAATTAATTAATTTTGATTTCTTGTTAACTCAAAAATCAACCTGAGTTTATCAAGAGTGATTTATGGCTTTTCTCAATGCATCCTCAAGCCCTGGATTTCTATAACAACAAGACTTAGCTCTTCACAAATCACCCCTTCAAGCTCATCAAATTTGCACAATCACTCTGGCGAATTTGCATATGAAGAATCAATCTTTTGCAAATCAAGGCTATCGTGAGATTTTTATTATTATTTTGAGAATTCATATTCATTTAGCATATCATTGTTAGATCAATTTTCATATCAATTTCAATCATTCTAGACTAATTTCATATTAGTTTTCATCTAATTGCATTCAAAATCTAAAAAGATAGATTAATATGCATTCATTCTACATTCAATATTTTAGCATTAAATCTTTCGTTTAGGTGTTGCATTGTCACTGATCTCGGTCTAATCTAAAAATACATACTCACACCTACTAGAAGATAGTAAATCACCTAGTTAGCCTAGTTTCATTTACTTGCAGATTTTGATTTTGCTAACCTCTAATGTTTTACTGAAGTGTTGTGTCCACAGCTAGGTACAATTTTCACACACACATCCGTAAGGTATGTGCACCAATATCACCCATGTGATACCTACCATAGGGACATCATATTCATGGTGTGTGCCTGAATGTTAATCCATCATGATTTATCTATACAATACAACTAGTAGATATTAGTAATGATAATTTATATCTCAGCTGATATTGATTTACAAGATATGATCTATCATGATCTTCTTAGATATCAACTATAATATATCTTGCAATAACTTCAAGAAGTACAAGTGATAATCATTTAAAAGTCGTCACTTATTAATGATGTACACATGGCCCATTAGGTGATGAAATAACACTCGTGATTAAAATTATAGAAATATTTTAATAGTACAATTATTTAAAGATATTGAGACCCATTCTCGGTAATTACAACCATACCAAACTTACCTCTGAAGTATTCTACCTTCATTTTCATAAGAGGCTTGGTAATGATGTTTGTTGTTTGGTCATTTGTACTTACATATCTCAACTCAACTACATTTTTCTCCACCATGTCTCTAATTTAGTGATAAGGTATCTCAATGTGTTTAGATCTGTTATGAAATACTAGATTCAAGGAGAGTTTAATACAATTATGGTTGTCACAGTGGATGATGGTGTTGGAAACTGCAATTGAAATAATTGTTGTATTGTCATTGATGTCAAACCTTAATTGGTAAGACTGTTGCTACTTAGGAAAGTACTATATCTATTTGAGTGTTGTTAAGGGGTTAAGCAAGGTTGGTAACAATAGCACCTAGGGAAAGGTTGAGTTATCTTGATACTACAAAGTGTACTTGACTATGTTACACAATGATGAGATAATGTATTGTTTATCTTAGTAAGACTGAAGACTAAACTGGTAGGCTTAATCGAGCTAAGAATGGAAAAATCACGTTTAAGCCAAGTGATGTTAGTGTCAACCGAGTTAGTATATGTCGAGGAAAATTATAGTGTCGATCGAGCATCAGTAAATTGCCGAGGAAGTCAGTGTAAGCCGAGGAAACAATTTTAGTAATGACCAAGCATTCTACATGAAGACCGAGTGAACAATCACAGTATTGACCGAGCATCAACAATTTTATATTTGAAGAGAATTTAATTTTGGAACTGACATTGTTGAATTCTTGGATTATGTAAAATGTGTTGACTTTATTTATTGATTGTTTGGAAGCATTAAATGCATTGTAAAACATTTTATTGTAAATCTTTAAGAGATTTGAGATGATTCTAGAAAAAGAGCCAAAGAACATGAAGCGGGTAGATTCAATGAATCTGACCTAACCCTAAGATCTACAATTGAGATTGAGTGGCATAAGATGAGTTAACCTAATTCAGGAAAGTATAAGGGATCCTGAGCATTTTGATATGCATGTACATGGTGAACAAAGAATGCTGGAAGAGGAAAGTTTTATTGACTGAATAAGTAGAAAAGGTTGAAGGAGAAGTGTGGTGATTGCTTGAAGAAAAGTTCCGAGCAGATCAGAGATGGAAACGGAAAAGTTTCAAAGTCAATAAGCCAGCATTAGTGTACGGAATCGGATCTGATATTTGCAAAGTGAGTTGTATATTTTTCAAATAATACTGCTGCTACTTTCTAACCATTGTAATAGTCAAAATCCTTTTAACAGAGGTTGACCTATCAGTCATATGTTAAATCCTTTGAACAAGGTTGCATTCTAATGGAGTGTATGTAAGTCCTATGACTAGGCTCACTTTTGACAGGGTGATTGAAATCCTTTAACCGGGTCACACTTGACAGTGTGTATTGTAACCTTTGACAGGGTTGGCTTTTTACTGAGCTCACTTCAGAAGAGTGAAAATAATAGTAGCATGTTACAAAGTAGTTTTTCCCAAATTGGGTTTCCACTATAAATCCTGATGTTAATACTTGTGTGAATATTTAGATCTGGACATTACTATGTTTTACAAGTTAAGTTACAGCTAGGTAGTGGACTGCATTGTTAGATGTTTCTATTATTGAATCAGTGATGACCGAGTTTGTTTTGGTTTTGGATCTGATTAAAGGATAAGTTTATGAGATTGTTTTATACATCAAGACCTGAGAACAACTGATTCACCCCCCTCTCTATTGTTCTAAATCATATTAACAATTGGTATCAGAGCTTTGTTTCTTATTATTAGTGTTGACATAAATCAAGTTTAAAGGGGCTTGAAGCAAATGATCAGGATATATAAGGAGGTACCGAAGCTAAACAAAGAAAATTTCCCTGCATGGCAAAGCTGCATCTAGCTGATATTGGTGACTCAGCAAAGTACTACATTGAGAACAATTATGTCTCACCTGTCACACCTTTGACTGCCGAAGAAATGAGAGCTAAGCAAGAACATAATCAGGCAATGCTAGAAATTGCATCTGCCCTAAGCTATCTAGAATTTGAGGACATTAAGGACTGCACAACTACTAAGGATATGTGGGACACTCTTGCAAGGATCTATGTTGGTGACTTGAATGTGCTGATAGAAAAAGGCTGAGAGTCTTAGAGGTAAGTTTGATGAAATGAGAATGTAAGAAGGTGAAAACATTGCACAATATTATGGTAGAATAAAAGAAGTTGTGAATGTTATTAGAGGAGAAAATGGGGCTATTGATGATGAAACTATAATTGGGAAAGTACTAATAACCCTGCATCCTATATATGCTATTAAGATCTCAGATATTCAGGAATCTAGATGTAACTCTGCTAATGTGCTTACTTTGGAAAGTTTGGTTGGTAAGCTGACTGCTTTTGAACTCTCTAACTATGATAATTTCACTGTTGGAAGCATTGGAAATGTTGAATCTGCTTTTAAGTCACAGCTAGTTCTGAACAAGCTAAAGAAAGAAAAAGAAAGATACATCAGTGAAAGTGAAAGTGAAAGTGAAAGTGATAGTGAAAGCGACAGTGACACTTCTGATGAAGACCTAGAAGATCTAGAAGCTCTTATGGCTAGAAGATTGAGAAGGGAAAAAGGAAAGTATAAAGGTAAACTCCCTATTATATGTTTTGCATGTAATAAAGTTGGTCATATCGCTGCTAGATGTCCTGACAGGAAGGATAAAGATGATGAAAGGAAAAGAAAACACAAAGACAGAAAAGATGACAGAAGCTACCGATGGAACAGAGACTACAAGGGAAAAGGTAAAAAATCTTGTTACATTGCTAAAAAAGAGACTGACACTGATAGTGATGATATTGAAATTGAGGTAGTTTATGTTGCAATGAAAGATGAATCTGATGAGGATGAGAAAACTGCATTGATATCCTATGTGAACAAGAATGATAAATGGATTATTGATAGTGGTTGTTCACATCACATGACTGGTGACAAAAATAAGTTTGAGACCTTACATCATTATAGAGGTAAAAGTGTAAAATTTGGTAATGATGCACCATGTCCTGTTAGAGGAAAAGGTTTGATTAAACTAACTAATAAGATATCTTGTGAAAATGCATATTGGGTTGAAGGTCTTAATTACAATTTGTTAAGTGTTGCTCAGCTTAACAAAACTGGTTATCGAGTGGAATTTCATCACAAGCAAGCTAAAATATTTGATGCTATTGGAGAACTGATTGGAAGTGGTGATCAGACTAGAGGTAATTTGTTCTATCTTGACCTATCTGAAGAAACATGTTTGATTGCACAACTTGATGATATTTGGTTATGGCATAAAGGTTGTGTCATGTTAACTTTGACAATCTGGTAGAGATAAGTAAGAAGAAAAAGGTAAGAGGTCTACCTAGATTGAAAAAACCTGAGAATGTGATGTGCAAGGAATGCCAGTTAGGGAAAATGACAAAGTCAAGTTTCAAGAGCAAATCTTTTACTTTTAAAAACATTTTAGATTTGGTTCATACTGACCTTTGTGGACCTATGGGTGTACAAAGTTACTATGGTGCTAGATACTTTATCTTATTTTTTGATGATCATACTAGGATGATGCATGTGATGTTTCTAAAAGAAAAATCTGAAGCTTTTCAATTCTTTAAGTGGTATTTGGCTAAGGTTGAAAAGGAGACAGGTAGGAACCTGAAATGTCTTAGATCTGATCAAGGTGGAGAATTTACATCAAATGAATTTAATCTATTTTGCAATGATAGAGTAATTAAAAGACAAATGTCTGCACCTAGAACACCTCCATAGAATGGTATAGCAGAAAGGAGAAACATATCTATCTTGGATTGTGCAAGGACATTGATGATTGAAAAGAATGTGGCACAAAAATATTGGAAAGAAACTATAAGCACTGTTGTCTACACTGTTAACCAGGTACAGATCAAGAAAGGTACAAATCTGACACCCTATGAATTATGGCATGGGCATGCACCGAGTGTTAAATACTTTAGAATCTTTGGAAGTAAGTGCTATATATTAAAAGACACTAGAAATGGAAAGTTTGATGCTAAGAGTGATGAAGGCATATTCCTAGGGTACTCCACAAAAAGTAAAGCTTATAAGTGTTTGAACTCTAACACTAACAAAATTGTGGAAAGTGTGAATGTCAAAATTGATGAGTATGCAGAAAGAAATGAAGCTGATAGCAAAAGAGAACTAGAAGATTATAGATCTTTTGTGTACATTGAAGAGGAAGAAGAGGCAAGTAACAGACTTGCACCTGATGCCGAGTCTTGGGTAAGCAATGCCAAGCGATAAATAGAAGCTACCGAGCATCAGGAAAATAGTGCTGACAGAGAACAAGAACATGCCGAGCTACAAGAAAATACTGTTGAATATCAGGAAGAGGTTGCCGAGCATTCTAAAGTTGAATCTGACAATCTTATTGAGGAACATGATGAAATAAAGGAGAGAACAACTGAACCTATTTTGGCAAAATCTGTGAGAAGACATCATAAGCATGAACAAATAATTGGAGACAAAGATACTGGAATCCAGACCAGAAGTAAAACTAAAGATCCAACATGTCTACTATGTGAATTTGAATCGAAGACAACTAGAGAAGCATTGGAGAATGAAGACTGGATACAAGCAATGAATGAAGAAGTTGACTAGATTGAGAAGAATGATACTTGGACTCTGGTGCCAAGACCTAAAAACAAGAATGTTATAGGAACAAAATGGGTATTTCAGAATAAGATGAATGAAAATGGTGAAATCACTAGGAACAAAGCTAGGCTGGTATGCAAAGGCTACGCACAAGAAGAAGGAATAGATTATAGGGAGACATTTTCCCTTGTAGCTAGATTGGAAGGAGTAAGAACTCTGCTTGCATATGCTACTTATAAAAATTTCAAGGTATATCAAATGGATGTCAAGTCTGCATTTTTTAATGGTATACTAGAAGAAGAAGTTTACATAGAACAACCAAAAGGTTTTATTGATCCAAACAAAAGACACATGGTGTGCAAACTGAACAAAGCATTGTATGGATTGAAGCAAGCTCCTAGAGCATGGTATGAGAGGTTGCACAACTACTTGATACAGATTGGATTTTCAAGAACAAATGACACAAGCAATCTGTACATGAAGGATGAAGAAGGTAAAGGTATCTTGTTGGCAAAAAATTTTGTTGATGACATTATTTTTGGTGGACAAGATGCATTATGTAAAAGTTTCTCAAATGAAATGCAAACTGAGTTTGAAATGAGTATGTTTGGTGAGATCGAATTCTTTGTTGGTTTACAAGTATATCAAAAAGAGAATGGAATTTTCATTACACAGTCTAAGTATGTTAATGAAATACTAAAAACTTTTGGAATGGAAGATGCTAAACTAGTGGGAACTCCTATGGTTACTGGACAAAAGTTATCTAAGAATGATGATGCTACAGAAGTGAATCAAACTCTGTACAGATCCATGATTGAAAAATTGCAGTATGTTGTACATAGCAGACCGAATATTGCATTAGCTGCTGGGATTGTGGCAAGATTTTTTGCCAATCCTAATGAAACACATATGATGGCCGTGAAAAGAATTATGAGATACTTGAAAGGAACTGCTGACTATGGTCTATATTATAAGAAGGATGACAAATTTGAACTTCGAGATTATATAGATGACAAAAAGAGTACTAGTGGTGGAGCTTTCTTTCTTGGACAGAGATTAGTCTCCTGGACAAGCAAGAAACAAAATTACATTTCCCAATCTACTGTCGAGGCCGAGTATGTTGCTCCTATAGTGAACTGTTCAAACTTGGTATGGATAAAACAATTGTTGATAGGCATGAAAGAAGAAATCACTGAACCTGTCATTATTTTCTATGACAACACAAGTGCTATCAATATTTCTAAGAATCCAGTGATGCACACTAAGACCAAACACATTGCAATCAAGTATCACTACTTGAGAGAATTAGTACAAGATAAAGAAGTCTGAATGGAATATGTGAATACAAAAGAACAATTAGCAGACATATTCACTAAAGCTTTACCCAGAGAATCTCATGACTATTTGAGAAGTCAATTAGGGGTTCTTCCCCTAACTGAGGCTGCCTAGACAAGCTAGGAGCACTGCATCAAATGTGCTACAGTGGAATATTTGACAAATTGATGCAAAAGATTGTCACACTTTAGGGCTGGCCTAGAGTTGTGAAGAGAAGCAAAGACAAGGAATCAGTCATAAGCAAGATGACAGAGGGAGAAACATTGAGCTGCACAGATATTATCTACATCTGATGGATGTATGTTTTAGTTGCTGCTTTGGCATTTTTGTCAAAGAGGGAGAATGTACTGATATGATAACACATGAGATATGATAACACATGATACTAAAAAGCAAGAGTTGATGAGCTGATGGAACTAAAAGGAAAGAGGGAGATGAACTGAAGATAAGGATGATGAACTAAAATGAAGAATCAGGATAGAGGGAGATTTGAATACTTCTGACAGTCACAGAAGTGAGGCTTACAGGATTCTGAATCAGAATGAAGCTAAGGATATTATAAAAAATTTTTTGATGGACAGATAAGTTTTTGGATGGGTTGGTAATCCATGTGTTATTTAGGTGATATCATATGGTGTTGTCATCAATGACAAAGATGGAGATTGTTGGAAACTGCAATTGAAATAATTGTTGTATTGTCATTGATGTCAAACCTTAATTGGTAAGACTGTTGCTACTTAGGAAAGTACTATATCTATTTGAGTGTTGCTAAGGGGCTAAGCAAGGTTGGTAACAATAGCACCTAGGGAAAGGTTGAGTTATCTTGATACTACAAAGTGTACTTGACTATGTTGCACAATGATGAGATAATGTATTGTTTATCTTAGTAAGACTGAAGACTAAACTGGTAGGCTTAATCGAGCTAAGAATGGAAAAATCATGTTTAAGCCGAGTGATGTTAGTGTCGACCGAGTTAGTATATGCCGAACAAAATTATAGTGTCGACCGAGCATCAATAAATTGCCGAGGAAGTCAGTGTAAGCCGAGAAAATAGTTTTAGTAATGATCAAGTGTTCTACATGAAGACCGAGTGAACAATCACAGTATTGACCGAGCATCAACAATTTTATATTTGAAGAGAATTTAATTTTGGAACTGATATTGTTGAATTCTTAGATTATGTAAAACGTGTTGACTTTATTTATTGATTGTTTGGAAGTATTAAATGCATTGTAAAATGTTTTATTGTAAATCTTTAAGAGATTTGAGATGATTCTAGAAAAGGAGCAGAAGAACATGAAGCGGGTAGATTCAATGAATCTGACCTAACCCTAAGATCTACGATTGAGATTGAGTGGCATAAGATGAGTTAACCTAATTGAGGAAAGTATAAGGGAACCTGAGCATTTTGATATGCATGTACATGGTGAACAGAGAATGTTGGAAGAGGAAAGTTTTATTGACTGAATAAGCAGAAAAGGTTGAAGGAAAAGTGTGGTGATTTCTTGAAGAAAAGTTCTGAGAAGATCAGAGATGGAAATGGAAAAGTTTCAAAGTCAGTAAGTCAGCATTAGTGTACGAAATCAAATCTGATATTTGCAAAGTGAGTTGTATATTTTTCAGATAATATTACTGCTACTTTCTAACCATTGTAACAGTCAAAATCCTTTTAATAGAGGTTGACCAAACAGTCATATGTTAAATCCTTTGAACAAGGTTGCATTCTAATGGAGTGTATGTAAGACCTATGACTAGGCTCACTTTTGACAGGGTGATTGAAATCCTTTAACCAGGTCACACCTGATAGTGTGTATTGTAACCTTTGATAGGGTTGGCTTTTTACCGAGCTCACTTCAGAAGAGTAAAAATAATAGTAGCATGTTACAAAGTGGTTTTTCCCAAATTGGGTTTCCACTATAAATCCTGGTGTTAATACTTGTGTGAATGTTTAGATCTGAACATTACTATGTTTTACAAGTTAAGTTACAACGAGGTAGTGGACTGCATTGTTAGATGTTTCTATTATTGAATCAATGATGACTGAGTTTGTTTTGGTTTTGGATCTGATTAAAGGATAAGTTTATGAGATTGTTTTATACATCAGGACTTGAGAACAACTGATTCACCCCCCCTCTTTGTTGTTCTAAATCATATTAACAGATGGTAGGTTCCATTGCCTTCCTGAATAATCCAACTAGAAGCTTTATCAAGTATACTGTGTGCTCCCATAGATGTTGTAATATACTCTACTTCTATGGAGCTCTGAGTAACTGAAGATTGTTTTATGTTTAACCAGGATATCATAGCTAATCCTAAACTAAAACAACATACTAAGGTGCTTTTCTGATCTACAATATTTCCAACCCAATCTGAATCAGTGTACCCATGCATGTTAAGATCTACATCTTTATATCTTAACCCATATCTGATTGTGCCTCAAAGATACCTTAAAATATGTTTAGCTACTACTAAGTGTAACTTCTTTGGTTCACACATGAATTGACTAAGTGCATTTAATGCATAACATATATCTGGTCTAGTGTTCACTACGTACATCAGAGATCCAATTATTTGTCTGTAGAGAGTAGGATCTATGGGTTATGAGTCAAAATTTGATCTTTTAACTTATGTAGATTTGTTTCCATTGGAGTAGACATAAATTTGTGATGAAGGAGCATCTTGGGTCTTTGAGCAATCTTGCATCAACCAAAAATATTTCTTGTTTTCTGTTATTTGCATTATAATTGTTGCATTTGTTGGTTTCATGTTGTGTGAAGCTTACATGATATTGAGGACCTATCTTGGAACCTTCTCCTATGAGCACATAAAAATTGGATGGACCATTTCAAAGTTAGAGTTGTTTTCCTTGCCATCGGAGCCATATTTTCCTGCATTCTGTGTGCTGATTATGCATCATGTAGCTATTGATCCTTAAAAAATCATCCTTTTTTATCTTAGGTAATTTAAGAGGAACTAAATTAGTATCATCACCTAAGACTGCAAGTCCTAATTCATTATGAGTTAAAAGTTATGACCATTTTTCTCAGGTACCTATTTTCAGCCAGTTTGACGCAAAACGTGGAGTTTTTCATCTTGCGTGGTTCCGTATGATGAAATGGGGCCTTGTGAAGTTAGGGACATATTCTTGGGTCATTTTTGGACCTAAATATAACTTCGCATTAAGTTTTGATCATTCTTTTTTTAGTTTTGGTTTACTCTTCCAAGCTAGACCTATAATGTAATTAAATGCCTGACTGGCCGACTTGTGGCTTAGCTAGCTATATAAGGAGTCTAGGTTGATGTAGTAAGGTATGTAGAAGTATATCTAGGGAGGATATTGATGATAGAAGAGTAGTATAAGAAGAAAATAAGATGTTATGCGAGTTGAGACTCTGAATTCATAATTTTCTTTGTATAAGGCTGAAACCCGGAAGGCCTCACAATCGGGCATGTTGAAAGATTTAATATAAATACTATGTTGTTTCTACCAGTTGCTTGTCTCATATCCATTTTTTTTTCACTGATTTCATGTGGCTTTCATATTGCTTCCATGTGTAACTCTGAGCAGGGCTTGTTTGTTGATTCAAGTGGACTCAATTCTGTTGATTATGCTTATATCTATCCTGCCCCTGTGTCAAGTGGTATCAGAACGAGTTATTTCTTGTGGATTGGATTGTGGAGAACCTTGTTGGATTGGTTGTAGGGTGGCAGATTTGAGATCTAACCTATAACTTGCAGAAGCTTATGATCTTGCTGGAACTTGATTGTCAAGATGGTTCGTGGTAGATGAAATGATAATGCTATCATGGATATGTTGAGGCAGATTGCAACTAGGCTTGAAGCTGTAGAGATAGCTTGGAGAAGAGGCACACATCTTGAAGATGTTAGTGATGAAGAAGAGGTAGCACCTAATCCTGTACCTGAAGTTGAACAGGATGAGGAAAGACTTTTGAGAGTTTTGTCTAAGGCTAACTCTAGACCTGCAATTGAAGTTACTTACTATGATGGAATACTAGAGACCGATGCACTTTTGGATTGGATCTCTGAGATGGATAAGTACATTGAGTATGAAGGTACTCTTGATAATAAGAAGGTCAAGATAGTAGTCACAAAGTTGAAAGGTCAAGCATCTCTTTGGTGGGATCATTTGCAAATTGAGAGATAGAAGAGAGGAAAAGAAAAGATCAAGACATGGATGAAAATTCTTGGAAATATGAAGAAGTTTCTTCTAGCTGATTACCAAGTTAGTTTGATGAGAAAAATGCAAAATCTAAGACAAAATGACATGAGTGTGAAAGAATATACTGAGGAATTTTACAAATTGGATATTAGGTCTGGACATGTGGATGATGAAGTTGAGAAGGTGGCTAGATACCTGAATGGCCTGAGGACATCGATTCAAGATGAGATACACTATGTTAAAATAGATAGTGTGGAAGAAGCATACCAATTTTCTTTGAAGGTAGAAGAGAGATTGACAAAAAGATATGATCAAAGATAGAGAGGAAGAGGTGGCAGATTTAAGAGAAGTAGAGGTAGATCTTATGGAGAAAGTAGCAGATCTGACAATGCAGTGTAAGATAAAGGATGGAAAGATGAACCTACTAGTAGAAGAGGTAATTAATCTAGAGGTAGCTATACTGGTTACTCTAGGAATAAAAATAGTGGAAAAAGAGAAGAGAAGTATTGGTTTAGAGGTACTTGTTACAAATGTGATGAAGAAGGACATAGAGCCTTTAAATGTACTAACTCTGGAAAGAAGATTGGAAGTAATGGCAGAAACAATTTGACTTGAGAAGAAGTTGAGGAATTGTCTAATGAACCTGAACATGGTGACAACTTGATGCTAAGAAGGATCTTGTATAATGAAGAAGCTAATGAGGAGCCTATTCTAAGGAAAAGTTTGTTCAAAACCAGATGTAAGATCGCTGATAAATGTTGCAAGGTAATCATTGATAGTGGAAGTTCTGATAATTTGGCATTCGAAGAGCTGGTTAACAAATTACAATTGTAGAGATTGATACATCCTAAGCCTTACCATATTTCTTGGATCCAAAAGGATCATAAACTATTTGTAAGTGAACAATGCCTTGTTAAATTCAAAATTGGAAATTATCATGATGAGGACTTGTGTGATATTTTATTATTGTTGTCATATTCTTTTGGGTAGACCTTGTCAGTATGATGGGAAAGCTTTGCATGATGGTAGATTGAATCAATATACTATTTGGATGGATGGAAAGAAACAAGTATTATTGCCTTTAGTGGAGAAGCTTGATGAAGGTCACTATACTACAGTTAGAGTATGCTTGGTTGATGGTAAAAAGTTTGCAAGAGAAATGAAAGAACATAATATTTATTTTGCTTTAATTCCAAGGAAAACTGAGAAACAAGATGAGTTAGAACATGCACATGAGGTTAAGCCTTTGTTGAATAAATTTTATGACATCATTTTTTATCATGTACCTGATGGTTTGCCTCCTATGCGAAGTATAAGTCACTGTATGGATTTGATACTTGGAGCTAGTTTGCCTAATAAAGCATCACATAGGTTGACACCTGATGAAAAGATTGAATTGAATAGACAAGTGCAAGAATTTCTTTAGAGGGGTTTGATTAGGGAAAGTTTGAGTCCTTGTGCAGTACCTATTATATTAGAACCGAAAAAGAATGGAGAATGTGCACTGATTCTAGAGCTATAAACAAGATAATCGTAAAGTATAGATATCCTTTGCCTAGGATGGATGACATAATGGATAGTTTGAGTGGAGCCAAGTATTTCACAAAGATTGATTTGAAAAGTGGATATCATCATATTAGAATTAGAGAAGGGGATGAATGGAAAACTACTTTTAAGACTAATGAAGGTTTGTATGAATGGTTGGTTATGCCTTTTGGTTTGACTAATGCACCTAGTACTTTCATGAGGTTGATGAATGAAGTTCTGAAAAGATTCTTGGGTAAGTTTGTAATTGTATATCTTGATGACATTTTGATATTCAATAAGAGTAAGGAAGAACATCTTGAGCATATCAGACAAGTATTGCAAAGATTGAAGGAAGAAAAGTTGCTGATTAATTTGAAGAAATGTTCTTCTATGAAAGAAGAGATTGTGTACCTTGGTTTTGTAATTTTAGCTGATGGATTGAAGATGGATCCTAAAAAAGTCAGAGCTATACTTGATTGGCCTACACCAGAGAATGTTGGAGAGGTAAGATCATTTCATGGATTGGCAAGTTTTTATAGAAATTTTATCATAAATTTTAGTTCTATTTGTAATGCTATGACTGAAACTATGAAAGGAGATAAAAGGGATTTCAAATGGACACATGGAGCACAAAAGAGTTTTGAAACATTAAAACAAAGAATTACAGATTTTCCTACACTTGCTTTGTCTGATTTTAGTAAAGTTTTTCAAGTTGAATGTGATGTTAGTGGAAGTGTAATAGGAGTTGTTTTGAGTCAAGAAGGAAGACCTACAACTTTATTTAGTGAAAAGTTGAATGATGCTAAGAGAAAATATTCAGTGTATGACCAGGAATTCTATGCTACTGTTCAAGCTTTGAAGAAATGGAGACATTATTTGATGCCTAAATATTTTGTGTTGTATACTGATCATAAAGTTTTGCAGTATTTGGGAAGTCAGAATAAGTTGAATCAAAGACATATGAAGTGGGTTGAGTTCTTGCAAAATTTTTCCTTTTCATTGAAGCATAAAAGTGGATAGTCAAATAAAGTTGTTGATGCCTTGAGCCGAAGAAGAAATTTGCTGACAGAAATGAGAGTTGAGGTACTTGGTTTTGATGATTTGAAGTGTTTGTATGAAACTAACATTGATTTTGTAAAACCTTGGAAAGCTTGTAAGATTCTGAAGAAGTTTGATAATTGAAATGCTTATGAAGTGGAATTACCAGAGGACATGGATATATCACCTATATTCAATATTTCTGATATCTTTGAGTACTTTGAATCAAATGATGAGATAGAAGATGATCTAGATTATCCTACGAAAAATAAAGACATCATTGAGAAGATCTTGAATAAAAGAGTGAGCAAAAGTACAAGAGGAAAGGACTACATGGAATATCTAGTTCAGTGGAAAGACAAGCCAATTGAAGACAGTTCATGGATTACACAAGCTAACTTGGATTTTTATGATTCAGGTCAGAATATGAGTAGTACCTGATGTGGACATTAGTTCTTTATTTACCCTAGGTGTCTGATATAGGAGCATCTTGAATCTTTGAGCAATCTTGCATCAACCAAAAATATTTCTTGTTTTCTATTGTTTGCATTATAATTGTTGCATTTGTTAGTTTCATGTTGTACGAAGCTTACATGATGTTGAGGACCTATCTTAGAATCTTCTCCTATGACCACATAAAGATTGGATGGACCGTTTCAAAGTTAGAGTTGTTTTCCTTGCCATCGGAGCCGTATTTTCCTGCATTATGTGTGCTGATTGTGCATCGTGTAGCCATTGATCCTTAAGGAATCATCCTTTGCGCTCTTAGTTTTTTTAAGAGGACCTAAATTAATATCATCACCTAAGACTGAAAGTCCTAATTCATTATGAGTTAAAAGTTATGATTGTTTTTCTCGAGTACCTATTTGCAGCCAATTTCACATGAAACGTGGAGTTTTTCATCTTGTGTGGTTCCGTATGATGAAATGGGGCCTTGAAAAGTTAGGGACATGTTGTTGGGTCATGTGTGGACCTAAATATAACTTTGCATTAAGTTTTTATCATTATTTCATTAGTTTTGGTTTACTCTTCCAAGCTGGACCTATAATGTAATTAAATGCCCGACTGGCCGACTTGTGGCTTAGCTAGCTATATAAGGAGTCTAGGTTGATGTATTAAGGTATGGAGAAGTAGATCTAGGGAGGATATTGATGATAGAATAGTAGTAGAAGAATAAAATAAGATGTTATGCGAGCTGAGACTCTAAATTCATAATTCTCTTTATATAAGGTCGAAACCCAGAAGGCCTCACAGCTAGGCATGTTGAAAGATTTAATATAAATACTCTATTGTTGCTACCAGTTGCTTGTCTCATATCCATTGTGTTTTCACTGATTTCATGTGGCTTTCATACTGCTTCCATGTGTAACTTTGAGCAGGGCTTGTTTGGTTATTCAAGTGGACTCAATTCTGTTGATTCTGCTTGTATCTACCCTGCCCCTGTGTCAATTTGCAATCCATCATTTTGAATCTTTTCAGGATGTCAACAGTATACTTCCCTTGATTTAGGATTATATCATTTGCATGCCGCAATACTTATAAGCCTAAGAATTAGTGAAGACTTTCTAAATCCTTCATTTCAAAATCAGATTCTAGATCTTGTTTTCACTTAGTGATGAGATGATGTTCTCCTGTGATTAATAAATCATCAACATAAAGAATCATTAACATTTCTCCATCCATTATCTTGAAGTAGAGATTTCGGTATGTGTCATTTTTGGAGAAACCAAGTTTTGATAGATAATGATCTATCCTTTCATACCGAGCTTGGGGATCTTGTTTGAGACTATACAGTACTTTCTTCAATCTGTAGACATGGGAATGTTTCTCATACACTACAAATACTTTAGGTTGCTCTAGGTATACTTCTTCTTCAATCACTCCATTTAGGAAGGTAATATTTACATTTTTCCATCCCTTAGATGTAGCAATAGCAATCACAACTCTAATTGAGGTATACCTGGCAACGAGAGAAAATATTTCTTCATAGTCGATACCTTCTTTCTGAGAGAAACCTCTTGTAACAAAACTAGCCTTGTGTTTTTCAATGCTTCCATTTGTTGCATGTTTGATTTTAAATATCCACTTGGAGGAGACCACTGATTTGTCTTTGGGTCTGGGTACAATATCCCAGACATCATTCTTGAGAATGGATTTATACTCTTTTGTCATGGCATCCTTCCAAGTTTTATGTTGAAGGGCTTCCTCTATATTTGAGGGCTCTGAATTTATAAGTTCACTCATGAGTGAAACATAATTGGAAAATCTATTTGGTCTTTAGCTTTCTCTGAAAGTTCTAGGAGGAGATGCATATTTTCTAGCTTCTTCAATCATCTTCCTAGCCCATAAAGGTCTTTTCTTATTTACTCTATATGGGTGAAACCACAATAGTGGGTTACACTTTTTTGCCTGAACGGACACTGAACTCTACATTTTGAAAAAAAAAAATAGATTGAGATGCATATTGTCGTTAAAACATTCCAAATCAGAAGATGAAGTAAATTAGAGTCTTTTAATATTTTATTTCTAGATTCTAAATATATTATTTTTTTTAATTTTTTAATTTATTTGAATAATTTTTTCTTTCTCCCACGAAAACTAGTATGTTGCTGAAAATGTCATTTTCAAAGAGTTACATTATTTTCATAAAGCATAACTTTTTTTCTAAAATAGATATCAATGTGATTCTTTCGAAATTAGTTTTTTAACATCCATACGGAGGGCATGCAATTGGTTTGATAACATTATCACAATTATTTCATATTTTATTAATGTATGAAGTTGACTAAACTGTAATTTTGACATACTTTGTGATGAAGGGTGCTCCCCTTAATACCACAAACACAATAGAAATAGAGAAACAACAACAACAATATGCAAGAACAGAAAATTGGCTTCTTATTATCTCCACAAATGTGGAATTACAAACTTTCAGAATTACAATATGCAAAGCCACATGGGCATTCCCTTACAATATTCTGTAGGACAAAGCCTCAAATCAATACCCAAATCTACTACCCAGAACTGCCCTAGACAACAATACGAGCCTTCTTTATATAGGCATTTTCCACCACTTGAGAAGGTTCCAAAAATTTAGCCCTAAGGGCCGACCAAACTTAGAATTATTTTATTTTTCAATTTATTACATCAAAGTCGGCTCAAAATAACTTTTGAAACCCGAACATAAATTTTGAAGGAAAATTATTTTCCGTCATTTCAGGTGACCCGACTTTCGGAGACAATAAGTCATCACCAGTTGACCCGATTGACTATTATAACCCCATTTCAGAAAGGCCACGAAGTGCTCTATAGGCTTGATTTGCGCAAGCACCTGTCACCCAAATTTTCAATCTCATCCAAGGCCTCTAAAGCCTTCAAAACTGAGTTCAAAGTTTTTGTACCCTGCGGCCAATGCCAAAAATCTTCAATATCTTCAAAACTAGACCTGATCTAGCCATGAAACTTTACTGGCAGACTGATATGACTGAGATGAACCTCCACATGTAAAATCAGAACATTCCAAGATTTTTGACCAACTTACTAAAAATAAGTTTCCATAAATAGCAACTCTGCACAAGATAGCCCTTATTGAATACAAAAATAAAAATATTTTTGGGTGATGCAAGATTGCTCTTACACCCAGGATGCTCCTGCATCAAACACCCGGGGTAATTTGAGAAGTGACCCTGTCACGACTCAGGTGTGTAGAGGAAAACCAAGACGGTTAACCTCCTCCTTTGTTAGCCATGATGAATCTTCAACAGGTCGTCCTTTCCATTTGACCAAATACTCTTCATATGTCCTGTTCCTTGTGCTTCTGCCAACATGACTATCCAGTATGTCTTCAATCTCCTTGATATCTGAACTAGTTGCTGGAATACTCCACTGTGCTACTGTAACCTCATCTTCAACACCTCCCTCATGATACTCTGTCAAATTTGAAATGTTAAACACTGGTGAAATATTCAGCTCAGTAGGCAATTTTACCTCATATGCATTTCCTGAATCATGCTTCTTCAGTATCTTATATGGCCCAAACTTATTCATTTTCAACTTGTTATATGTACCAACCGGAAATCGCTCCTTCCGCAAATGAATCATGACTTCATCTCCAACCTGAAATTCCTTATGCCTCCTTTTCACATCTGCTTTAGCCTTATACTGCGCATTCATGTTGGTAATATGCTTCCTCACCTCCTCATGGATGTTCTTCAAGTGTTCTGTAAAATCCTCAGCTTCAGCACTACTTATTTCTCCTTTATCTGTCTTTCTCAACTCAGATGAATTTTTTGGACTACTCCCATATACAATCTGGAATGGTGATTTACCAGTGCTCCTGTTGACAGAATTATTGTATGCAAATTCTGCCTGTGGTAAAATCAAATCTCATCCTATTGGATTATCTCCAACCAAACATCTCAGCAAATTTCCCAAACTCCTATTCACCACCTCTATCTGTCCATCAGTCTGTGGATGATGTGATGAACTGAACTTCAAATATGTCTTGAACTTCTTCCACAATGTACGCCAGAAATATCCAACGAACTTAGTTTCTCTATCGAAAACTATACTCTTTGGCAAACCATGTAGTCTCACCACTTCTCTGAAAAATAATTCCGCTACATGAACAACATCATTAGTCTTCTTGCAAAGAATAAAAGCTGTCATCTTTGAAAATCTGTCAACTACCACAAAAATTGAATCATGTCCCTACTGTGTCCTTGGTAAACCAAGAACAAAGTCCATACTGATATCCTCCCAAGGCTTCTTTGGTACAGGTAATGGCTGATACAACCCTGTATTTTGCTTCACTCCCTTCGCCATTTGACATACTCTACAACTCTGTACAAACTTTTTGACATCTTACTGCAACTGTGGCCAATAATAATTTTTACGAACCAAAGCAAGCGTTTTATCTCGACCAAAATGTCCAGCCAATCCTTCGCTATGCTTCTCCTTGATGAGATTCTCCCTCATAGAGCTTCATGGAATGCACAATTGACTCCCTCTGAATAACATATCATCATGGATGATAAAATCCAACCATATCATCCTGGATGATAAAATCCAGCCATTTCATCCTGTCTAGAGTAACAGGTTCTTTACAAGCTTTCCAAGCTTCACCAAAATCAGGATCCTTTGGATACAAATTCTTGAGTTCCTTGAACCCAACCACCTCAATCTGCATCTTTGTCAAAAATAGTTGCCTTCTACTAAGCACATCCGCAACCCTTTTAGATTTTCCACTTCTGTGTTTCAAAATAAATGTATAACTCTGCAAAAACTCAACCCATTTCAAATGCCTTTGATTCAACTTTCCTTGACTATTCAAATATTGCAAAGCTTGATGATTAGTATACAAAAGAAACTCCTTAGGAAGCAGATAGTGTCTCCACTTCTTCAATGCCTGAATTATAGCATAAAATTCTTGATCATAAATAGAATATTTCCTCTTGGCATCATTCAACTTCTCACTAAAATAAGCGATAGGTTTACCTTCTTGACTCATAACAGCTCCTATTGCAGTACCACTAGCATCACAGTCTACTTGAAACACCTTATTAAAATCTGGAAGTGCTAAAACAAGTTGTTCTGTAACTTTTTGTTTCAACAATTGAAAACTTTTTTCTGCCCCATTAGTCCACTTAAACTCTTTTCTATCCCCTCTCATTGTTTCAGTCAAGGGACCACAAATACTACTAAAATTTCTGATAAACTTTCTGTAAAGACTAGCTAGACCATGAAAAGATCTTACCTCCGTAGTACTCTTTGGAGTAGGTCATTCAAAGATAGCCTGTACCTTCTCTGGGTCCATTTTTAGACCTTCTGTTGAAACTACAAATCTCAAATACACTAACTCTTTCTTCACAAAACTGCACTTCTTCACATTAATCAATAATTTATCATCTCTTAACTTCTCAAACACTATACGAATATGCATCATATGCTCTTCCAATGTCTTACTAAAGATCAAAATATCATCTAGGTACACAATGACAAACTTACCCAAAAATTCTTTCAGAACCTCGTTCATGAGCCGCATGAAAGTACTCGATGCATTGGTTAGCCCAAAAGGCATGACTAACCACTCATACAGTCCTTCCTTTGTCTTGAAGGCAGTCTTTCATTCATCTCCTTCTCTGATCCGAATCTGGTGATATCCACTCTTTAGATCTATCCTTGAAAAATACACAGCTCTACTCAAACAATCCATAATATCATCCATTCGAGGCAATGGAAAACTATACTTGATTGTGATCTTGTTTATTGCTTTGGAATCTGTACACATCCTCCATTCTCCATTCTTCTTTGGTGCTAATACCGCTGGTACAACACAGGGACTCAGACTCTCTCGAATCAACCCCTTCTGCAATAACTCATGTACTTGTCTGTTCAACTCTTCATTTTCTGCTAGTGTCATTCTGTGTGTTGCCATGTTTGGCAAACTAGCTCCTGGAATCAAATCCATCTGATGATTGATCTTCCTTACTAGTGGTAATCTATCAGGTACATTATTAGATACAATATTCTGAAACTCATTCAACAAATCTGCAACCTCTATAGGTACATCTTCTACTTCCTCTTTACCAGCTTTTGGAATTAAAGCAAAACACACATGCTTATGCCTCATACCATCTAGGAATTTCCTTCCATCAACAAAACTTATTCTTGCATTACCACATACCTTTTCTTCAGTCTCCTTCAATGGCTTTAGCTTATGTCGCACTCCATCCTTTGTTAGGGAATAGGTATTCACACGACCATCATGTACAACACATTTGTCAAACTGTCACGATCTACCCAACAACATATGACATACATCCATAGATATGATATCACATAGTACCTCATCTTGGTACCCGTCGATCTTGAACTTTACCAGACACTGTTCACTGACCATGACCTTATGGTTATCCTGCACCCAGGCAATCTGATATGGATGTGGGTGTTTCTATCTCTTGAGCTTCAACTTTGTCACCATCTCTTCTGACACCAAATTGTCAGTGCTTCCACTATCGATAATCACATCACAACATTTACCCTCACACTTGCATCTAGTGCGAAACAAGCTCCTCCTTTGTTCAGGTTCATTCTCACCACTCAGCAAGACTCTTTTGTTAATCAGTGTTTCTCCTTTTTTAACATCTTCAGAATTTGATGATCTGACATCTTCATCTACATGTGCAACTCTGGCTTGGCCTTCATTCCTCCTATCCATCCTTCTTTGGCATTGAGGACATTCAAATGCCCTATGACCTTCTTCTCCATAGTGAAAGCATGTTCCACGAAAGCCTCCTCTTCCCGAACCTTGTCCTCTTCCTCTCTGATCTCTATTGTTCTGATCTTGGAAATGATTGGAATTATTTCCTCTATGATTTTGACTGCTACTGGCTTCATCCTTCTTTTCTGGATCTTCATTTTGGTCTCCATATGACCGTCCACCAGATCGTCCACCGTGACCCTTTTCATTTTGTCTGCTCTTGAACTTCTTATTCAGTTTTTCCTCTACTTTTAGGGCAAACTGGTATGCATCTTCAATACTATTCATTCGAACCAGATTCAGCTCCTCCTGAATGCTCGGCCTTAACCCATTAAGGTAATGGGCAACTTTCTCCTTGTCAGCTTCTGCATGGCCTATTCTGATGAGGATTCGATAGAAATCCTTTGTATACTCCTGAACAGATCTTCTTGCTTGCTTCAAACTTTGCATCTTCTTCAGTAGGTCAAGCTCATAATCAACAGGAATGAACTGCCACTTCAATTTATCCACCATTCGATCCCATCTTGTGATTTTATCTTTCCCTCTTCTATTTCGCTCCAATTGAATCTCCTGCCACCAGATCTTCACATGACCTTTCAGTTTGGCCTTCGCGAATTGACCCTATCAGGATCCTCAATATCTTCATACTCAAAATATTCTTTACATTCATTGATCCAGTCGATCAACTCCTCTAGGTTAAGATTTCCTGAAAATGCAGGAACCTCAATCTTATGTCTTTTCCCAATCTTGAAAATGGCCCGAAAAAGTCTTTCTTCCTCCTGGTTCACAACTTTGACTTCTCCTTTTTGATCTTCTTCTTCGGCTTCATCCTCGCTTTCATCTCTGACATTAAGATTTATTCCTCTGTGAATCTCCTCTTGCAATGCTCGCACTTGTCTCTGGAGTGCTCTAACCTCAGGTGTTACAACACCAGCTCTTCTGTCACGTTCCCTTCATGGAGATATTTTCGCGATGCGCACTGAAACCCTAACCACGGTCTTGGTGCAAACTGCCTCACAGTCGGCAATTTGTTTACACACTCAGGAACTCCTGCTTTGATACCACTTGATGAAGGGTGCTCCCCTTAATACCACAAACACATAACAGAAATAGAGAAACAACAACAACAATATGCAAGAACAGAAAATTGGCTTCTTATTATCTCCACAAATGTGGAATTACAAACTTTCAGAATTACAATATGCAAAGCCACATGGGCATTCCCTTACAATATTCTGTAGGACAAAGCCTCGAATCAATACCTAGATCTACTACCTAGAACTGCCCTAGACAACACTATGGGCCTTCTTCTTTATATAGGCATTTTCCACCGCCCGAGAATGTTCCAGAAATTTAGCCCTAAGGGCTTACCAAACTTAGAATTATTTTATTTTTCAATTTATTACATCAAAGTCGGCTCAAAATAACTTTTGAAACCTGAACATAAATTTTGAAGGAAAATTATTTTCTGCCATTTTAGGTGACCTGACTTCCGGAGACCATAAGTCATCACCAGTTGACCCGATTGACTATTATAACCTCATTTCGGAAAGGCCACAAAGCGCTCTACAGGCTTGACTCACACAAGTGCCTGTCACCCAAATTTTTGACCTCATCCAAGGCCTCTAAAGCCTTCAAAATTGAGTTCAAAGTTTCTGTACCCTGCTGCCAATGCCGAAAATTTTTAATATCTTCAAAACTAGACCTGATCTAGCCATGAAACTTTACTGGCAGGCTAATATGACTGAGATGAACCTCCACATGTAAAATCAGAACATTCCGAGATTTTTGACCAACTTACTAAAAATAACAAGTTTCCATAAATAGCAGCTCTGCACAAGATAGCCTTTATTGAATACAAAAATAGAAATATTTTTGGGTGATGCAAGATTGCTCTTACACCCAGGATGCTCCTACATCACCTTGACTACATAGCTTATAACTTGTCGTGTATTTGTCCAATTTTATTTTTATTTTTTTGATAGAAAGAGAACTTAAATACCTAGGGCATGGATATTTTTTAGATTTTTTTTTTTCATTTACTATTTTTCCATAAGCGTCAAACATAAAGGTAGACATACAATGAAATGTCTATATTTAGTAAAACTAAAAATACAAAGTCATAATAAACCTAATATATATTAACATTATAATAATGAGAAATATTTTTCTTAGTAGTACCATACTAAATAGATAGGTTTTTCAAATGGATTCATTTGACCTCCCAAAAGATAAAGTCAAAGTGATTTTTTGTCAGCATTTTAATACGTGCGAAGGAGACTCCATTACAGGTATGAATGAAGAGTATAGATGTTATATCAATGTTTTTTTATCTAAGAGGCTTTGAGCTAACCATTTGTAATTAATTCCTTCAAATGGAACCTCTCAAGGATTAAATAATCATATTTTATTAAAAATATGTTATTTCAGCAAAAATCAACATGTCTAAAAAAGTCTAACCCACTATTGTGGGGTCACCCATATTCATTAGAGGTATCCATGGCTTCAATGAAATTATTGTCTTCTATGATTCCTTGAGTCTCCATTTGAATTTCAAGAGAGGGATCCTTTTGAGGATCTTTATCATTTATTTCATTTTCATCCTTGGATCTTCTAAATGCAATATCTTCTTCAAATATCACATCTTTGCTTAGTTCAATATGTTTTGTCATGTAATGCAAACTTTGTAGGCTTTTGAGGTTTCACAATATCCAACAAGAATTCCTTTCTTCCCAAAAGGTTCTAATTTAGATCTTTCTCTTTAGGAATGTGAATGTAAACACGATAACTATATTAGGTTTAATTATAGTAAACACATATTTAGGGGTTTTGTTTTCTAGATGGGAGTGTGGGCATCTATTCTGGATGTATAGGATGTATACTATAGTACTAGAAGCGTTAGCCCAAAGATAAGTTTCTAGGTTTTGATCATGCATCATGGCTATAGCATCCTCAACAATACTTATGTTCTTTCATTCTACAACTTCGTTTTGTTGAGGTTTGTAAGGAATAGTGAACTCCCTTAATTCCAACATTTTTACAAAAAAATTGAAAGATTCCTTAAGTGTATTCCCTCCCATTGTCTATTCTTAGTGTTTTAATCATCTTCCCTAATATATTTTCTACAAGAGCCTTAAATTTTTTGAACTTCATAAGAATTTTTTCATACTCTTTACATTTTAGAAAGTATATCCATGTCTTCCTAGAGAAGTCATTTACAAAGATAATATAATACAAAAACCCTCCTATGGAGGGAATAGACATAGGTCTACATGAATCAGAATGAACAAGCTTTAGTACAATTTTAGATTTTCTTTCACTATTGTGAAAAATGATTTTGGTGTTCTTCCCTAATGTACAACCTTTGCAAATTCCTTTGTGTTCAAGTTTGAGCCTAGATAGTCTTGTTACCATATTCTCTAAAGAGGGTAAGCCACAAAAATGAAAATGTCCTAGTCTCTCCTATGGCTTCAATGAAATTAATGTCTTCTATTATTCCTTGAGTCTCCCTCTGAATCTCAAGAGAGGGATCCTTTTGAGGATCTTTACCATTTACTTCATTTTCATCCTTGGATCTTCTAAACGCAATATCTTCTTCAAATATCACATATTTTCTTAGTTAAATGTGTTTTTGTCATGTAATGCAAACTTTGTAGGCTTTTGAGGTTTCACTATATCTAACAAGAATTCCTTTCTTCCCAAAGGGTTCTAATTTAGATCTTTTCTCTTTAGGAATGTGAATGTAAATAGGATAACCAAATATTCTCAGGTGACTTATATTAGGTTTAATTCTAGTGAATGCTTCTTCAGGGGTTTTGTTTTCTAAATGGGAGTGTGGGCATCTATTATGGATGTATACTGCATTATTAGAAGCTTTAGCCCAAAGATAAGTATCTAGGTTTTGATCATGCATCATGGTTATTGCATCCTCAACAATAGTTATGTTCTTTCATCTACAACTCCGTTTTGTTGAGGGTTATAAGGAATAGTGAACTCCCTCTTAATTCCAACATAATTACCAAAAAAATTGAAAGATTTATGAAGTGTATTCCCTCCCATTGTCTGTTCCTTCCCTGATATATTTTCTACAAGAGCCTTAAATTCTTTAAAATTCATAAGAATTTCTTCATACACTTTTTTATTTTTAATGTGTCTTCATCAACCCATTCTCACATTATTTATACCATAATGTGGAGTCATGTCCATGAATGGACATGAGTCCACGTAATTATTGTCATCCCTCCTTCCTTACAACATTAATTTTCATTGACTTGTTAGTCAATTTAACATATGATGTCATTAATATGTCAAATCACTATGTTATAATTAGTTAATTATTATTAACATAGTTTACTATAATGATTTCTCATTTACTCTATATATATATATATATATATATATATATATATATATATATATATATATATATATATATATATATATATATATATATATATATATATATATATATAACAAGGAAGCCATTCTTTATTAAATATATATGCTTACATATTATTATATTATTAATTTTGCTAATAATAATCTTTGACACATGGAGAGTACTTGTGCTTATGATTTCAATAATGGGATTATCCCGACTAATGCTACAAATCATCAATAGTAATGATATTGTAGATGAGCCCTAGGACACAATGGATACTACAGGTAATGTTCTGATCATGGAGATTCACGAGGAACAAAAGGACACAACAGAGGAACCAGAGGAAGTTCTAAAGGACACACTAGAGAAACCAAAGAAAGAGATAGAAGAACGTGGGCTTGGTTAATATTTAACAAAAGATACATCAATTGAATAGTAATAGGAATCAGTAACAATGGAGACAATATGTGGAAATGAAGAAGCAAAAAATGTAGACAAGGGGAAGACTACAGACATAGATACTAAAAACGTAACCACTATTTGGTCTATGTCTTCAAATGTCATTGAAATAGATGAAGATATTCTTGCTATTAAAGGGAAAATTGAATATAAGTTCCATGAGCCCAAAATAAATGTTGGATATTGCAAATGCTATTAAGTCAAAACTTAAGAAAGAGAAATTGAAGAAAGAGGCACAAATAATCCTAAATACAAGAGACATTTTGTTTAATCTAGCTCCTAATGTAGATTTTGATGAGAAGGCTACACCAATTGAATAGTTGGTTCAGTTGGTTATAGCAACTGGTGAGAAAATAAAGAGTTTAGTGATGTAACTACTTTCAGAGAAGAGAATGATTATGAGAAGAGGACTGAGAAACTAGTTCAATCTATTGCATGCACTGACAATATGAACAGATCTAGTGGTGCGATTGGAAAGGTAGAATCTACATAGTCATATTGGCCTACTTCTATGATCGCATAAGCTAATTCGATGTACAGTTGAAGATTTGGAGGAAACACTAGTGATATAGGCTAGAATAGTCAACCGGTTTGTCAAGGTGATGAAATCAAGGTGGCGGTTGAATTAACGTTTATATCTTTTATTTTTTTTAATTACATTATTGAGAGCCAACATTATGGATCATAATTTCCTATGTTTGTGTGATCGCTTATGAATTTGTATGGATTTTGGAGGTTGACATCAGTAACATGTTTTAGTGTTATTCCACTGACCTTAAAGTGTATATAGGAGATGAAATTGAAGGGATTAGATGTTGCGATGGATATGATCATTTAAGGCAAAGTGTGTATGAGCAGAGAAGCAATTTGAGTAGAGTTGAAGTGGATCTGTCAGGTAGAGAGTGCTACAATCAAATCATTTTATTGAGTTCATTCTCAAGGCAAGTTCTAATAGGCTTGTAGTTAAAATCCTTTAGCGAGGTTAATCTTAACAGGGTATGCAAGATCTTGACGGGTCTAAAGTCTAATTCCTCTAACCAAGTGACTCTCAGAAGGAGTTATAAATCCCCTACCAAGGCAGTTCCTAATAGGACTTTGTAATATCTTTTAACTGGACTATAGATACTCTTAATTGGGTATTACCCTTAGCAAGATGTTGTATTAATTGCTCCTAACAAGGCAAATCTTATTTGGTACACTAGTGAGATTAGTGGGTGACAATTCCCACTATGGTTTTTGCCTCTAACAAGGGTTTCCACACAAAACATTGGTGTTGTTGTGTTAATGATTGTGTGGATGTTTTATGTGTTATATTTCTATATGATATTTACTTTTGCATGTTGGATAATCTACAATTCAAGTAAAATCTTATATAAGTTTGTGGTTGCATTGATTCACAATCCCTCTCAGTTCCTTATATAGCATTAACACAATAGGGGTTTGTTACAATGTTATGTACAAAAAACCCTTGAATGGAGGGATATAAACAAGTTTTCATATTGGCAATCTTCAAGTTCCCTAGTTTGTTTGGTCCTTAACAAGGGATTATTTTCTTATTTACTTCTTATTTCTTTTAATTTAATGTCTCTTCCTTTTTATTTCATATAATTTGATAAAGTAATAATAAAATTACTTTATTATAATATATCAATTTAAAAAGGATAAATAATATAATAAATATATTTATTAAAGTGAATTAGGGCACTTCTATAATATAATTATTATATTATTTATTTTATTAAGTCAAGGGAAATTTGGTAAATATGCAAGTAGAAAATCAGACATGACTTATGGATCATTAGAAGGAGTTCCTTTTCGCATGTTGTGGATTTGAGTGAATTTGGACTTGGAAGGTATTTTGGCATGCATGGAGTTTTTTATTTTCAGCTCTGCAATTCCTTTTTCAATGGATGAAGGGCATTTTTATCGTCCCACATCTGCACATAGGCATATTATAGTGAAGTTTTTCATCATTATTTTTTATGGAGATACAAGTTCCTTCTAAGTTATTCTTGTGTTGAACATTCTTGTGGGTATTTGATCAAAGTGGTGTGTTCTTACCTTCATTTTATCAAGATCTTCTATTGTTAGATGTAGGATTTGATATATATATTTGTACAGGGCTATAATTGTGTTCTACATTTTTTTGTTGGAATTGAGAAAACAATTTTGTTTTCCTTTCAAGGCATAATAGTATCGGGGACTTGTCATAAGAATCTCTTTTGTATAACACATTTGATTGAGATTGTGAGCATTTTAGTGTCTTTAGAGGGTTTATGGTTAAGGTAGAACTAAACCATCAATTCTCTTTCCCTCTTTCTTTTGGATTAATTATAGGTGTTTTAGGATTCTAAAATTTAGATTTGAATCTTCATTTCTCCCATTTTGATTTCAATTGCACTTAAATTTATCCTAATCTCTTTCTACTTATGCTTTTCAATCTAATTAGATCATTTTATGTCTTAATTAATCTTATCTATCCCCTTTTCGACTTTAAGAAGCAAAGGAATAAAAACTCTAAAATAAAAAACCTTGCATTAGCATCCCACTTGCTTGGTAGTGTTAATATGATTTGTCTTGAGGTGGTTTTGTATTCCAATGTGTGTTGTGAATCAAGGAAAACTAGACTTTTAGGTGATTCCCTTTTCATACTACACACTATGAAATAAATGCTAGAGAAACTTAAGTAAGGTGGGAGGGATAACTAAGATATAGGTAGAGAGAAGTGCATGGGATTGAGAGAGATAAAGAGAATATATGTCTATCTATCTCTCTATATATCTACATACCTATCTATTTACAAATCTACAAATCTACCTAGCTACCTACCTATACATCCACCTAATTTTCTTATCAAAACTATCTATATATCCACATATGTGTATGTGTGTGTGTGTGCGCACACACACACATGTGTATGTATATCTATATGTATATACATGTAATACATACACACATACATATATATATGTGTGTGTGTGGATGTATATGCATATACATATGTATATGTGTGTATATACATATACATATACATATACATATATGTATACATATATATATATATATATATGCATATACATATGTATATGTGTGTATATACATATACATATACACATGTACAACCACACACACATACATACATACATACATGCATCAATCTTCACATATATGCATTCATTCACTATTATATATGTGTGTGTGTGTGTGTGTACATGCACACATCTATATCTACCTACCTACCTATCTATCCATACATACACACATTTATGCATCCATACACATGCATCATTCACTCATACATATGTGCATCCATTCATCCATATTTATGTATGAATGTATGTATGCATACATATATTTAGATATACATGCATTCATACATAAATATCTACCTATCCATGTAGCTATCTATCTACCTACCAATCGACACACACACACATGCATCTATTCAATCACACATCATATATGTATGCACACACATATACATATATATATACACACACATGTGTGTATAATATATACTTATAGATACCTTTTTTACTCTTTTGCTGGTCCTCAGAATGTGTTGCTCACAGTCAACAATCTCTGGTGCTATAAATCTGTGAGCCCACACCAAAATAAGAGAGATTATTTGGAGAAAAGACTGGCACGCACGGGATGGGGGAAAATTTCATGAGTATGTGAAAGAATTTCAAGGCACAAAGACAAGGAGACTACAAGGAGCTGGCTCACATAGCCTTGTAGGAGAGTTGCTTGTCCAGACTTCATTAATCATACCAGGTTCCTCACTTTTTTATTTAGAATTAAAGATATGAATTATAGGAGATGAAATGAGTTTTCTTTTTCAAATTATATGTTGTTTGGATGTGCAATTTTACTGGTGATGAATATTGAGTTTCTAAAATTCTTTCTAGTTTTTTGATTGAAAACTTATTTCTCTAGTTAAATTATTTCTGATTTAAAAATATGTTGGATTATGTTTTTCTTATAAAATCTAGAAAACAAAGTTACGGAATAGTTTTTTAAATCTGCTAAAAATTTACATGTATCCTCCAATAAGAAATAGATCCAGAGATCTGATTTTTCTTAGATAGATATAAATCTTTCTTCATTAAAAGTCTGGAACAATATATACATGTTAACAAAATTTTAAATTGAGACTCTAAACTTATTTCTTATCCTGTAACTTCAACATGATTACCCAAAGATGAAATTTAGAAATCTTAAATTACCCATTTTTCAAGAAAGAATTTTTAATTAATTTCTAATAAAAGGAAATTATATATTGATTAAAAAACCATATTATAATCATAAAAATTTGAATACATGATCGTTTCCATTAAAAGAAAAAGGGTAAATTAGCAAATAGAATTGTTTAAATTTATGATATTTCAGTTTTACTTTTTATTTGGAGAAAATATATCTTGGGGAAAGGGTGTCGAATATGGGGAAACAAAGAAGGGTAAATATTACTTTCTTTTACCCGTCAATAGAAATATGGTGTAAAATGCTTAAGCCTAAGCTATGTAAACACATAATGGAATTAGTGTTGATTATTTATTTTCTTCTGGTCATATATGTGTCAGTTCTACTTTATGTATGAAAAGTAGTTAGTTCATAACTTGCACTAGATTCATTTCTGATCCATCAATGTCGAGTTGATAGATCACTTAAGTAGGGTTAGTGTGCTCTTCATTTTAGGATGAGCCCCAGGGAAGCTAACCACTCCATGGTTGGGCAGATGAAATGCCTGGATCACATTTCTGTCTCTGAATTGCAGATGGACGAGTGACTGTTCGATGGCATAGGAGATAGGAATATGCAGATGGACGACTGATAGTTCGATGGCATATATTTATGGATATCTTGTATCATTTCAACCTTACAAACATGTACTCTACTGTATTTGTAACTATGACTTTGACATTTTATGTGTGACAATATGGTCAACATTTGTATTATTTACTCATGTTGTACTATTCGACAGTATGTTGTACTATTCAACAGTATGTCAAATTTTATCTATTGTTTTGAGGATATTCAACATTCTCTTATATTATTGTAATTTCTTTTAAATAGAAATAAAATTTATTTCGTGGAAAAGTCTTATATCTTGTAGACTTTGACTTTCCAAGATTTCCATTGTAGAGCTTATGTGCGACAGTATGGTTGATATCCGTATTATTTACTCATGTTGTACTATTCGACAATATGTCAAGTTTTATCTATTATTTTGGGGATATTCAACATTCTCTCAGATTATTGTAATTTCTTTTAAATAGAAATGAAATTTATTTCATGGAAAAGTCTTATATCTTGTAGACTTTGACTTTTGACTTTGACTTTCTAGGATTTCCATTGTAGAGCTTACATGTGTGTGTGTGTGTGTGTGTGTGTGTGTGTGTATAATACACACACATAATGCATGCATGCATGCATACATACATACATACATACATAAATCTTCACATATATTTATTCATTCACTAATACATATATATTTGCATTCATACATACATGCACACATTCGTATCTACCTACCTATCTATCCATACATACATTCAAACATCCATATACATGCATCATTCACTCATACATACATGCATGCATAGATACATGCATTCATGCATCCATATTTTTATTTACAAATGTATGTATGCATGCATATATTTCGATATACATGCATTCATACATTAGTATACAATGCATTGATATGTACATTCATACTTTCATTAATCTTCACATATACACATTCATTCACTAATACATGTATATTTGTATTCATACATACATGCATGTGTAGGATACATGCACACATCCATATCTACCTACCTACCTATTTTTCCATACATGCATTCAAACATCCATATACTGATGTATGAATGTATGCATGCATATATTTCAATATACATGCATTCATACATAAATATACAAATGCATTGATATGTACATTCATACTTGCATTTATACATACAAACATTCATTCATACCTTCATACATTCATCCATTCATTCATACATTCATCCATTCATTCATACCTTCATACATACATACATACATACATTCATGCATACATCCATACATGCATTCATTCATCCACACCATCATACATTTATTCATTCATTGATACCTTCATTCATCCATACCTTTATACATCCATACCTTCATTCATTGATACCTTCATACATGCATTCATTCATCCATACCATCATACATTTATTCATTCATTGATACCTTTATGCATCCATACCTTCATACATACATTCATTCATTCATACCTTCATACCTACATTCACTCATCCATATTATACATAGATTCGTTCATTCATCTATACTTTTATACTTAAATCACTCATTCATACATTTATTCATTCATATGTTCATACAATCATTCATTCATTCATGCATACATACATACAATCATCCATTCATTCATGCATTCATACATACAATCATAATGCATGCATGCATTCATACCTTCATAAATGCATTCACTTCATTCCCTCATTCAAACCTTGATACAAACATACATTCATTCATACATAAATAAATAATATAATGAACACCATAATAGTTAGATATAAATTAGCTATGATAAATTTATATAAAATCCATAAAACTCAACTAATCATTAAGTTGCTTACACTACAATCATAAATGCATGCATTTATTCATTCATTATTCATTATTAATCGATTTTTGTGAATGTAAAGAAATGTAATTATCATCTTAAAATTGTATTGATTGTATCGATAAAAGATATATTTACAATTATTTAATTAGCAATAATTAAACCAATTTGATTAATTCTCCAAAATTTATAATTAAGTATCAAAAATATTGAAGTAAATAATTTTTTATAAAAACTATTATGAAAAATTATTAATTAAATTAAATTTAAAAAACAACTAAAAATAATGTAAAAAGAGAACAAGAAAGACATCTTGGAGGATGTCCATGGCCATCCTCAAGTGCCCCTACTAAAATATATATATATATATATATATATATATATATATTTATTTTTAATTTATTTATTTATTTATTTATTTATTTATTAATATTGTTAAGCAATGCCTAAAGAAATTTAGGCATTAACCAATATACAAATCTTTAATGATAGTACTCCTTGGCATTTCTTCTACACCAAATAAACCTTACACATTTCACACTTAACATTAGCAAACATTTCAACATCAAAGTACACAACAATTCCTCAAGAAATAAATACACTATTCCTTCAAGCAAATAAAAATATATTACAACAAACAATGACTATAAAGAAAGAAAATGAACATCTAAATCTGTTTATTTACAGCTATAGATTAAATTTAAAAAAATTGTGAAATGAAAAAATGACATACCTCTAAAAGCACATCAACATGCATGCAAGGGCAGACTTCAGTTGACATGCAAAAGTGAGCAGATCTGAAATAAGCCTTCCAAAAAAAAGAAAGAATGACTTGATCTACATTAACAATGCATTGTAGAAATCCTACATAGCTGTGTTATTTCAAAGGGTTCCCTTGGTAAGAAAGCAATTGGAAAAAAAATTGCATCCATCCAATAAAATGGAGAATGGAGTACATGTTTTGCACAGATAATACAAATTATATTATTGTGCCCATCTACGTCTGCCCTGCATATCCAATTTCTGATCATACAAATTATATTATTGTGCCCACAGGCCTAACTTTACAATGGTAACAGGTTTTGTTATCTGTGTAAGACAAACATTACTCTACAATGGCAACACGTTTTCTTATTCTGTAAGATAAACATCGAATCTAACATAAGTGTTTCTACAATAACAACAGACTTTCTTCTCTATATAATGGCAACAGGCTTTCTCATCTGTAAGAAAAATAAACATCAAATATGATACAAACATGCTCAAGGGAAAAAGAGCAATGATGTGATATAAGAAAAACAAACATCGAATCTGACACAAACACATTTAAAACAAAAAGAATAGAAGATTACTACACTGAAAAGAACAGAAGATGACTGCACTAGACATATTTTACATAGTTTTTAAAAATGATATAGATTTATTATATAAAAAATAAAACAAAACGCACCCTGTGCCAATGCAGCTTGCACAACAATGAGAAAGAGAGGAGACCACAGAATTTGAGACTTCATATTTTCAGCAAACTCTATCCTTCCTTAACCAAATCAAATAAAATGCATACACACTCTACCTTAATAATCCATGGGCATTTTATAGGTAGTTGTAGAACTTTCCTTTCTTCAATCTAATTTAGTCTTTTTCCTTTTACTTTTTGTGGCTGGGCGGGGAACCCGGAAATCTACTGATGTTCGTTGAGCATAACTTGATTTGGTCTATAAATGTAGATATAGTTGTTGTCATGAGAATCTATTTAGATGATAAGTATAAATTAAATGATTCCCTACTAGATTAGGCGAAACTATTTTTATCTGCTGGGAGAAGTTGGAAGTTTTTATGTTTTTACTTCCTTCTCTGTTTAATTTTTTCAGCTTTATTTGTTTTTTAGTCTTCAAAATTAAATAATTTATATAATTAATTTAATTTATGGTCAACCTTAGGCATATAGTGGCAGTCTTGAGACCTAATCATCATAAAGACAGACACTCTTCGTAGATAACAGTAGCACGACAAAGTCTGTGAGTTCTTTCTTAAGTTCTATGGACTGTTGGAGAGGGTGGATAGTTGTGATATTATTATCAGAGTTCAACTGTGTAGCTTTTTGAGTCAAACTCATTGACCCATGTTTCATGAGTTTGACTCAAAAAAACTACAGAGTTGAATCCTGATAGCAATATCAGGATTTGACTTGCTATGGAAAATATCTCCTATTTACCAGGGTGGATATATCCTTTAAGGAAAATATCTCCTATCATATCAAGGCCCAAACAGTGTTATACGAGGAGAGGAGAAAATTTAGATTGCATAGCATAAAAATATATCCTTTATAGATACAATCGATACAATATAGAAAATATCTCCTATTTATCAAGGTGGATATATTCTTTATGGAAAATATCTCCTATTATATCAAGGCCCAAACACTGATATAAGAGGAGAGGAGAAAATTTAGGAGATAAATGACAAAAATGTATC
This sequence comes from Chamaecyparis obtusa, assembly GCA_027943335.1. Classification (NCBI taxonomy): domain Eukaryota; kingdom Viridiplantae; phylum Streptophyta; class Pinopsida; order Cupressales; family Cupressaceae; genus Chamaecyparis; species Chamaecyparis obtusa. The sequence goes on along the minus strand of BSBK01003331.1, from coordinate 171,925 downwards.
GTAGAGGCATAACAATAGGATGGTGAATATAGAAAGACCATCCACTATGTAATAGTGAGGTGCTATTATAGTCACTAAACTTCTAATGAAGAATTGTTGGTGTTTAAAAGATAGAGATGACAAACCTAACAATAGGTTGAGAGAGACATGGTAGAGAATCAAATGAACAGGATATGCTGAAAACATGGGAGAAAGTGTAGTTAATCAGACCAGTGGAATCTCTTATGGAATCACTTACACCTTCAGAATTTAATCATCTTAAGCCTTCTAAAGATTTAATCACCTTCAGGTCACTTGTCATATGGCCTAAAATCAGGGAGGGGGGAGTCATGGCATAGCGGACAATTTGAAGGAGAAAGAGCAGGGGATGACTTAGCTGGGTGCCTAGGTAATGAATGCAGTGTACTAGGGAATATAGATTAGCATCTAAATATTATCAACTAGGAACATGGTATAGTATTTTTATGCTATGCATTCTGATATAAGCATTAATATCGTCCTTAGAATTTTCTTCCTCGCTTTTGCATTAACATGTGATTAATAAGCAAACTTATTAAGTTCTTCAAAAAATAGAAAAGGGTACTTACTGTTTATTTGGAATTTCAGACAAACAGATCTTTATAGCTTCTGCTAGTTGCTTGGATATTTACAGGCTACTCGAATGACTACTCAAATGTAGATACTGGATCTTAAAAAAAAAATTGTACTCAATCTTAAATATTAACTAATTAAAAGTTATGCACACAAAGAACTAGATATTTGTAAGTTATATGATACAAAAAAAAAGGTAGAAATGATGTAATTAAATATAAAACATTCCAATGCACCTGCAATTCAGTTATACAACATACATAACCCTACACGACAAAGAGCAACTTGATATGCACTTCCGAGGACCACATCAAGAAGCAAAAACCCTGACGCTAATATCAAAAGCTACTATGTTGGACAACTGCCTCACTCCAAACTCTTGACAAAAGAAGGAGAAGATATGCATATACAGAAGCTGAAATACAAGAAGAAACAAAGAATGGATACATATCGAAGAAATAAGACCTTACTGAAACTGGCTTTTTCAGGAGTAATACTCCCAAAACAAATCAAAGAAAATTCAAAGAATCAAGACATTAAAACACAAAAAAGTAAAACTAACATATAAAATATCAGATAAGTTGAAATAAATGTAAGTATGAATTAATGAATTTATTGTTGGATGTAGACGCACCTCCATGCCTCTCGTCAAAGTCTGGGAAAGTACACCAGATATTAAGTTTTTCAGTAAATCTAAAAATCTAATTGTAAATCTAATCGCAAACTGTAAATCTAATCACAAATTGACCAAAAAAACTTCAAACCAGAAACAATCATACGCCCAATCATTAGGTATCCACCTCAAACTGTAAATCTCATCCCAAATTGAACCCAGAAAATACTTCAAATAGAAGGCAATTGTTCAAAAACCTTTGTTACAAGAAAAATTGTAAACAAATCTCCACACCTGATAAAACAACAAACACAGACTACCATTTGAACAGATCTATAAACCAAAAATAGTAATGAAAATACCCACATAATATCTAAATTGAATGTAGAATACTGTATAAATTGCGTTTGATTTTAAGTTTCACTCCCCTCTTACTAATTCACAAAATGTAATCTAAAAGCATGAATTCAAGAATAAAAAATCAAACACCCAATCCATCAGAAATCCAGTCACATTTAAACTCAATCTTTAATTTAATCATAATTTACAGAATGTAGTTCACAGAATTTAATCCAAAAACATACACAATTACAAACAAAAACGACCCCATCCATCAAAAATCCAAGCACATGTCACATTGTAAACTCAATCTTTAATTTTATCATAATTTAAAGAATGTAGTTCACAGAATTTAATCCAAAAACATACACAATTAAAACCAAAAATAACCCAATCCATCAGAAATCCAAGCACATTGTAAACTCCATCCTTAATTCAACCAAAAAAAAACCAATAAATACCTACAATTCATGCATTCAAATGTCTCATCCTCTCCATAGGACTGGTACCAGACCATGAGCAAAACAATGAGAAGCACAATGGCGACACCCACATGAGATCCACCAAAAGTTCTACTCACAGAATAAAGACCATTAACATGAACTGCTACTCCTCTCTTCCCCATAGATGACAGTCATCTTATCACCAAAACCAAAAAAGTGGCGCCGCCATTACCATCAAAGGGAGATTGTTTGATTCAACCTTTGCTGATTCATAGATTGTTTGATTGTGTGATGCATTGATGAGTGATGATGCATTGATGTTTGCTTGAAATGATCTCCCCTTTATAATATACGAGTGAAAGGGTCACCAACTTTCATAAGATTTGAGTCATCATTTTTATTTGTTGCTTTTGAGAATAATATATAATTTTCCCAATTGATCTCCCCTTTTAATGTCTTCTTTAAGTGGAACCATCTACTTTGAGTGTCACACCCTTTCATTTGTTAATGCCCTTATGAAAGGATCACACCCTTTGCTAATTAAAAGATACATCTGTTTGACAACAACTGCTGCCCCCTTTCACTTCCTATCTCTCACTTCTCAAATCTGTCTTTACTACTTTTCAAATTTGCACACATCCCATTTAAGATATGTACATCTTCTTCTTCTAGATCTACATACCTTATTTTCTTCTTTCTTTTTTATTCTTCTTTTAGATCCATCCTTGTACTTCTGCTCCAAATCTGCTCTAGATCTTCTCTACTCCTTTTTCCTCCATTCCATTTGACCCTTCTTCTCCTTTATATCTTCCCATGTGAGGGAGATGTCACACCTCTTCATCATGTCTGCCTTTTGGCAAGAGTATAAAAACCCTTCATAATTGTCCCTCTTTCGAAGAGTTGCAACCCTTCATAATTATAACCCTTTCAAAAAGTAACAACCCTTCATAATCTCACAATCCATTCGAAGAGTCATAATCTCACAATCCATTCGAAGAGTTGCAACCCTTCATAATTATAACCCTTTCAAAAAGTAACAACCCTTCATAATCTCACAATCCATTCGAAGAGTCATAATCCTATTCTTCCTTCTCCATTAATTCCTTCTTGATTCACATCTCCAGACTATGTCTTCTCTTTATAATTCTCCTTTACATCTGCATAGATTCATCATGCAATTCTTCTATAAACTATTCTTACAATTATGCCTTCAACCTTCTTTGATGACTTCCCTTTTATCTTCTCATTTGCAGATCTGCAAATGTAAGTCTGATACTCTTGCTCCCCTCAAATGCACTCTACAACTTCTTAATATATATTCCTAAGAGTGGTGTCTCATCCATCTTTTAATTGCCCCCTAACTAATCTTAATTGCTACTCTTTATTTCTAGTTCAGGTTTGGAATTGGATGAGAATTCAGAAATAAACCTGATTATTCCATTTCCATTTTCCAATTTTCATTTCTCCATCCATTTTCCCTTTCGAATGAAATCTTCTCCCTTTTATATATGTTGAGGGAGTCACAGCTCTTTACTACATGTCCCATGACCTTTCATTGAACTTAACTAACTTGCAATTATATTTAATTATTTATTCATTTATATTTTGATTTTCTTAATTATTATTATTTATTATTAAATCCTATTTCAAAAGGAGACATTACACTAAACTATATTGACAGTCCTGAATTACTATTACAGCATGTCTAAATAAAAAAATATGAGTTCAAAGGAGCACTAGATTCAAATCTAATCTACTATCTAGTAATCTAGAAGAAAATGAAAACAAGACAAGTAGCTAATCATAGTAGCATAAAGAGAGTATATGGATCTGGGACAGATTTGAGTCGCAAATTGAGATGCATAGAAATTGGTTGCGAGTTCTCCAAAATAATGAGAAAGGTTGGTGGGATTTTTTTGGAACCACCCAAAAGGATTAATTTGAAAGTTTTGCTCTTGATTTGGGCTCATTAATCGATGCAAAAGAAATTTAAGTTTCATTTAAGGATGTTGCATTGAATGTTTAGGGAAAAGGAAAGTTGTGAGAGCTATCTAATCTGAACGTTAATTTTTTTGTTGGATTTACATTGTAACCCAAATGAGCTTTAAGTGTGGGATAAGGCTTGTTGCAAAAATAGCATCAAGGTCAACTTGGACTAGATTTGTGTGTGGAGAATAGAGGACTTCCTTAGTAAATGGTGTGTCCATCAAGCTCAACATGGATTAAATTTATGTGTGGAGAGTAGAGGACTTCCTTAGTAAATGGTGTGTTTGGTATGAGACTAGATGCAACATTGTCAGCAAAGTTATACTTGAAAAACATAAAACAAAAAGTTAAATAAACCTACAATCATGCATGCTATCATCTGTTCTGCATAACCCAAGTGAGAAGAAACTGAAAATAAGCAATTTTTACAAACACATGCAATCTCCCCTTAACTAAATAACAAAACCATCAAGTAGAAGATTAGAACATCATTGAGATAAGAAAATGATTGACGGAAATTACCCCAAAGGAACAAAAGGAAAAAGGTGAGAAAAATGAGGTGAAACAAAAAAAGGTTACGTAGAATGCAGTATTAGCTCCTGCAGTGCAGCCAGGCTGCAGTTTAATGGCTGCATAGTAGTGTGACTTGTATGCCTCTAAGTGGTGCAGGAGCACCCAAGCCCCCTATTGAAGACAAGAAGACCTTAAAGACACATGGAGGCATGAAGGAACCTAATCCAATCAATTGGAGCATATTGAGACCAATTATGGCTTTTGGAGGCAATAATGTGAATATAAAGGTTAATGGTCCTAAGGGTCCTGATAAGGACCCTAGGACTAATTGATGATGTAAGGGGGGTCTAGAGTAGTTTAGAGAGTTTAGAATAAAACTATAAAGTCATCCCATGAAGTTGGATAAATCAGATAGTGCAAATAGTTAACAATTTGTAAGCTACAAATTCAAATTTTTGAATTGTAATGGTTACTTGGGTTTAAGAGGGAAAGTCTATTTTTCATTTGTTATGCATTGTAATAACCTCTAACCGCTTGGAGTCAGTTAAGGAGGTTGAAATACATCTCTATTTAAATCCATGTACGGATGCAAGACTCGGAAGTGTAATTGCACATGTGACTGTACAACTGGAAGCAGAGTTTTTGCAACCAAATTCAAGGTTACTTACAATTTATGGTTTTCTTTTGATTGATCTCTGTCATTGGATGAGTTGATCACATTAATACGGTTATATTCTAAGTATTTGAATGGTTTACTGATCCATTTGTATTATAATCACTGATTTATTATTGACTGCTGTAAGGGATTTGAGTTTTCCAACATCACAGTTTTGGGTTTTGTTGAATAACTTCATCCATTCCTTGAATGAATGTCTGATTCTCAAGGGATGGATGCATATTAACATGTATCATTATGTCATAACACCAAATATGCAGGAAAGTTAGTGGTTGCAGGGGTACCCTATGAGATTGGTGGAGTAAGTTGGATGAAATCGATGGCTAGCCTATAGCAGTAGAAGATCTGCTTGAATAAGTGTGTATTTTATGATTGGAGAAGTGTTATATGGATGAATACATGGTGTAGGATACATCAATTGATCTTGGAAGTGTCAGTGGTGAGTGGAATCAAGAAACCCTCATTTTAGGGCCTTTGTGAGTAGGGTTTTGGGGCTTTTATATCAAATGAGCACATAGACTCAAATTGACTTGGGAAATCTTCATTTGGCATCATTTTAGAACACTGTCTAGAGTTAGGAGGCTTGGAGTTAAGTATATAACTTACTTCCTTTGTTAAAGTGACCAATTTCTAGGCCAAAAATACTGAACAGTCAAGAGACAAATGAAACAAGTCTACATAAGCTTTTGGTAGACAAATGAAAAATAAACTCCCTCCTAAATCCAAGTAACCTATATCATCCAAAACAAGCACTTACTGCATTCGTTCATAGATTATTTTTTCTAGCAATATCAATTAGCTGTTGCAAAAGATCTGAAAACAATCAAATGAATACCTGAGTGACTGTAAAGTGAGATAGTGCGTAAGGTGGCTCCTATAGCACCATTGGCTATAGGTTCATCATATTTCTTCCCAATAATATTGCTACTATTGTTTCCAAAAGTCTCATAAGCTGAATTAGAGAAGGAATCAGCTATTGCGATTTGTTGTGCTGATTGTTCATTTTGCAAGCATTTATAGTTCATTTCTGCAGATTTTGTCAGATATGTTATCTATTGTATTAGATCTAATTGGAATTAATATTCTATCATTGGTGATTTGTGGAGTTAAATCAATAGTAATATACAATAATACAATGATCATAAGAAGATTAAATGATAGAAGAATAATCATGTCAAAACACAATAATCATGACAACATTCTCAACTAATTCTAACAACAAAAGTTCTCAAACAATTATCTCAATAATACAACTAAGTACATACATATGAAGTAACAAAAATAATATCCGCTGATAAGTGGAAATGACATCAAAGTAAATAACAAACTAACAAACTGTAATGCAATAATAATGACAAAGTCAAAGGAATCGAATAATAAATAATGCTAGCAGGCAGTTATCAAAGGCAACAGTGATAATCACTAATAAAAAATAACAAGTCGTCTCCCCTCCCCCGTTCACAAGGTTTTTAAAATCAATTATACCAAGTGTCTTCACAACTGTAGATAACTATTGAAATCCCAAAAGCAATGATTGATGTCATCCCTTGAACCAGACCTATCTTCTATTCAATAATGGTAGCCAAAAATCTTAAAAGCTAATTTTACACCATTAAAGGTGTATAACCTGTTAAAAATGTTCCAGAGAAAAATAATAAAAAAAAGTCACAGTTTTGACACGAGTTTAGAAAAAGAATACGAAGAAAACTAATTTATTGTGATATTAAAAAATGTTAATATATTGCTGAAATTTTCAGTCAAAGAGAACCAGTGATGTTTTGAAAAACTCACAACATTTCCATGAAAAATGTCAGGAAACATGCTGTGAAAAGATATGTTGGAATACATCACGATATGTGAAAATGTCGGAGTTTCATTTTTGGCCAAAGAATAAATCAATCCTTAAGGAAGATAAAATGTCCTCCATATTAACCTATAACATGTTTAGGCCTCTAACATGTTTAGGCCTCGTATAGTAAATGGAGTAGTAAATTCCTGAGTACTAAATTCATACGCTCCCACAAATATTTTGTGGGATAACTTTTTTGCTTAACTATAGTGTCTCAATGTGGATGAAATTAAAACTACACAAGACTGACTCTCAGGTTAATTAGATTGAACTAATCTGAATATCTACACAGATATGAAAATGTCATAGTTCTGACACGAGTTTAAAAAAAGAATACAAAAAAACTAATCTACTGTGAATATATATGATGCTCGCATTTGCATCTCCAAAGACATGTTTTCTAGAATCTACTATAAACAGCCAGTCACATCCTCTAATTTTAATGAGCAACAAAACAGCCCACACATTGAACATATTTTCATAAGTCAAAATGTTGTGAAATTAGCTCCACTCTACTAAATCAATAAAACATCACTAATTTGAAATTTTGAACATTGATCAATCAATAAATAGGATCCACAAATATAGAAGACATGTCAAAGTCTAATAATTGAGAGAGTCTACCAAAATATGACCACAAAAAATAGAAGCACACAGTTTACAGACTGCATAGTTTAAACTCCATATCCTAAAAAAGTTTGCAAAGACAAAATCTAGCATTTTGAAACTTCAAAACTTTACGAATGTATGAAAACTTGAAATTATCTTTCACAATTGAAGTGAGGGTAGAAAAAAATACCTTGTATCCATTGCAGATGAGAAGTCCATCTCTGTTGTTCTGGCTTTGACCCAACCTCCAACCCAAATTTGAATTGATGCCAAATCCAACAAAAAAGATTGTTGTGCAACAAAAGAAAAATGCATCAAACCCATTCTCTCTTTGTTACAAATAACTTTGATATATTAAAATGAAAATAATCAATTTAACTTAAGTACATATATTATATAGGGAAATTAGACAGTCCTCATCAACAAAGTAGGTGATACACGCCCACTTCCATGTACTACTGCATGTAATTGGTATATCTATGTCAGAAATACCTTAGCCACCAATGCACTATTTGTTTAAATTTGACCTGCGCTATGAACTAGTTATTTGCAAACAAAGATATATTTTATTTTCAACAATATTGAGGTTATATAGTAGACATTAGAAATCAATACAGACTATCCAGTACATTCAAGAAAGACGTAGACGACTAGCTGTAACATAGTCAATATAGTTAAGGTGCAAGAGAAAAAAAGTTAAATACACCTACAATCATGCATTCTCTCCTCTGTTATGCAATTGGTGGCTTCATAACCCAAGTGAGAAGAAACTGAAAACAAGAAATGTTGCAATTTCCTTTTAACCTTGACAGAAATATCCCCAGCTCTAAGGAACAAAAGGAAATCCCAAAAATGTGAGAAAAAAAAAAGGTAACACAAAAAGATAATCCTCCTGCAAAGTAGCCAGATTAAAATTATAAGCTACAGGCCATAAACTAAATTGATCGAATTAAGAGACAAATATCTTACAAAACAGGACAACTCTTACATACATCAGATAATTGTAAACAGGCTAGGAAATTTAGGAAGGCATTGTTGTCTATCATTTTCAGCAATATTGAGGTTTTATAGTAGACATTAGAAGCTGTCACTTGTATTGAATAGACTATCCAATCCATTCAGGAAATTCATAGAGGACTATAGCTGCAGCATCGTCAACAAAGTTGAAGTGCATGAAACAAAAAGTTAAATATACCTACAATCATGTATGCTATCCTCTGTTCTGCACTCAGTGGATTCATAACACAAGTGAAAAGAATATTAAACCAAGCAATGTTTACAAAAACTTGCAATTTCTTTTTAACTATACTATTGTGTACTTCAACAAAAACTGTAAACATCAAGCAGAAGAATAGGACATCACTGAAATAAGAAAAAAATTACAAAAATGCAGTACCATAAAGAGATTACATAGAATGCAAATAGAATCCTCCTGCAGATTAGCCAGGCTACAATAACAGGCTGCATTAAAGTAGCCAGACTTGAATGCCTTTAATGACTCGTATGCATTTATTCATAGATTAATTTTCCAGTATCAATCAACTGTTGCAAAAAGATCTTAAAATGATCAAATGATTACCTGAGTGCCCATCAAGAGAGACCCCAAAGATTGTTGAACCCCAAGGATACAGTGCTGCTGATTCCTCCTTGCGTATTAGGGGTAATACAAATGGAAATGCAACTGCAAATGCAAATATCATCCTACTTGCGAGGATGCATAGCTCTTCCTCACTGTTGCCCCATTCAAAATGCAGAATGCAGCAAAATATATACAAAATATAGTGGAAAAACTAGAAAGAAAAAATCCAAACACAAAAACTAAACAAAAACATAACAGGAGGCATGGCCATACCAGAATGACAATGGAAGGAAAACAAAATTAAAAAAAATTGAACAAGGAACAATGTGCCCTGCTTCCAAATAAACTGCCCATAAATAGGAAAGTGAAATGTTGTTTTTTTAAACGGTTATATGGAAAAAAAACAATCATTCCACGTATGCCCTCGATTTGTTCTCATCCGATGGCTCTAGTTTGAGTACCGTTGAGAACAAAATATTTCTAAAACAATAAAAAGGAAAAATCAATACATGCTTTTTAAAACTGACCATTCCATATAAGCCCTTGATTTACTCTCATCCCGTGGCTCTGGTTTGAGTACTGTTGACTGAAATGGTGTTTTTTTAAACGGTTATATGGAAAAAAAAATGATCATTCCATGTATCCCGTGGCTCTGGTTTGAGTACCGTTGAGAACAAAATATTTTTAAAACAATAAAAATGAAAAATCAATACATGCTTTTTTAAACAAATCCAATATAAGCCCTCGAGAAACAAATCCAAGCATCTTTCTCAAATGGCAAAAGAGAAAAATATGTAATTTGAATGCCGTTTGAGGCACCCTCAAATGGCTCTTTCATTCTGATGATGGATAATATAGTATGATCCGAAATGTTGATGCAAAAAAGAAAAGAATAGACAATTCCAAAAATAACATACTTTACAATGGATTGTGGAAAACTACTATATTCAAAGGGCTAGACATGTTAATGTGTCTATTTAGGACCAGAAGAGACGTCAAGTGGAATCCTCTAAATGAGGATGGATTAAAATCAACTTTGATGGGGTGTTTAGGGGCAACCTAGGGTGGGTTGATGTACAAAATGTGTGATAAAAAATATGAAGGATGGGTATCTAAGACAATATGGAAGAGGTCAGGTTGAGCAACAAATAATGAAGAAAAACTTCCAAGTTACATTGATGAGGCTAAAGATGAGTAGGAAATAAGGATGCTAGAGAATTCATCTGGAAGGAGACTCACAACTCGTCATCGATTCTATTTGAGAAAGCCAAACTCAAAATTGAAAATTGGAAGTGTCATGGAATAGATAAATTCTTTGGAGTACCCTATATTACATGTGTATCGGGGAGGAAACATTGTTGCAGACATAATTGTCAAGGCAATGATAGATTTGATAATGGAGGAAGAGGATGCAATGTCTCCAAACAAATGGCATTCTTTGTTCAGTCCTCATGTCACCACCACACAAACTCCCACGCTTAGAGAGATTAAACTAGATGAAAATATTTGATAAGTAGGAGATATTTTCCACAACATGTCAAACTATGATATTGCTATCAGGATTCAGCTGTATAGTTTTTTAGTCAAATTAATTGACCCGTGTTTCATGAGTAGTGGTTCACAAGAATCTATCACTCATGAGAATAAATAGAACACTTAGCATTCATTGCATCTAGGTGATGATCACAGAGGTGAAGCACTAGGACTTCCTGAGAGGTCACCCATCCCAGTACTACTCTAGCTCAAGTGCACTTAACCACAAAGTTTCCTCCAAGGTTAAGTGCACTTTTCTTGCAACCCTATTTGTAAAACCTTCGACAAGTGTTGTGCCTTATGAACCATTAATTATAAAGCCCCTTAAGCTCATCAATTGATAAGTAGGGGATATTTTCCACAGCAAGTCGAATTGTGATGTTGTTATCAAGAGTCAATTGTGCAGTTTTGGGGTCAAACTCATTGACCCACGTTTCATGAGTAGTGATTCACAAGAACCCATCTCTCATGATAATGAATGGTACACTTAGTGTTCACTACATCTAGGTGACGCTCACAGAGGTGAAGCACCAAGACTTCCCGAGAGGCCACCCATCCTAGTACTACTCTAGCTCAAGACATTTAAACATAGAGTTTCCTCTAAAAAATACTACCATTTGTTAAAGAGTGAGGAAGTGACAAATGACATTATGTAGTGATGTCTTTGTGAGGTGAGTCATAGAGGTGTTCAAAACTAGAGCAAGGGTGGTGCTTCATGCATTAAGATTGGTTATGGGTGATGAATATTAGAGTGGAAGCAATCAATATCATGTGAAATTTGACATTGATTCAACGTTTATTGTAATGCTACTTGATGTCAGGGAAGGGAAGCGTGATGTCCCTTTGTAGTTGAATGTGGTGTGGGGAATAGGCATAGATGTCCTAGAAAGACAAAACAAATCTTAGGTGGGTATTGACTTCCCAAAATATTGCGTAGAAGGGGTCAAGACAAGTAGTGGCAAGTGGGCCAAAAATATGACTGAAGTGGATGGAGGATGACAAGGTTGAATAAGTTGGTATTTCAAGATGTTTGTAGAGCTATATGCATATGATTCACTATAGCTAATAGAATATATTAGTATATCTAGTGTAGATAGTCCTTGTCTAGAGTTGGTGGGTGGATGTAGCTAAATGTCATTTTGACCTCATGACATCCCTAATGTCATGGCAGTATCATGGATGGCATATGTAGACTGATGGATAAGTGATGGTTGTTAGCCATTTCACTTTCTTGCTAGAAGTTCTTCTCATAGACTTTTTTCTCGTTTAGGGGCTAGAGTTGTAATTTTATGATCTTAATATATGGATGTGATCTTAACATATGGGTTTAACCTCACACGGTCACATAATAATAATAATAATAATATATTTGAACATTATATTTAAAAATTTAGGAAACTTTACTGAGGTAAGAGACATGAAATTTTCGTAACATTTTTGAAGAGGTGGCATTGCAAATTTGTAAATTGCCCCACTAGCATGTTGCACCACCTAATAAGGAATCTAAAATTTTGAATTGAAACTGTGACCCACCTTATCATGCAAGGATGTCTACTTATAAGGACAAAGGTTTAAAATTATTCAATCAACTAATTGAAATGTATTCTCTATCATATGTTGATCTAGTGGCTATTCCTCGTAGTTCTATGTTTCCACCATATTGTCCTTGAAGACCTCAATTCCCTCCCTTTTGGTAAGGGAATTTTTTACCTAGTTTGATCTTGGAATAACTTAGAATATAAGTAGGAAAAGGTAGGAATTACCACAAGGGCTTCATATGGGATCATCTTTTAGGCACTTATGATAAATGACATTATACTATCACTAAACAAGAGGAAAACTCATAGTCCATTGTCTTTATTACTTAGACGTAATATAATGTAGCTAAGTTTCAAGGATTTTGTTGATAACCTCAATTAGACCATTACTCTTTGGATGATGGGATAAATTGAAATTAGATTTAGTGTCTTGTAGCTTAAACAATTTTTACTATAATTTACTAGTGAAAGCAAGTCCATGATTATTAACAATGGAGCAAGGCAAGTCATTAAACCTGAGGATTGAATCCATGAATTTTTTAACTCTAAAAATAAGTTTTTTATGGTGATACAAGTCACAGAAATGAGTATTCTTATTAAATCAATCAATAATTATCAAAATGACATGTTAGAAGTTAGTTACATTCAAGTGACTTGCAAATAAGGGGTTCTGCAACCGTACGACTCCCGAGGATGAGGTGTTGAATGCTTCTGCCATCATACTCTATTTAGACCCCATGGCTCCCTTTGGTTTTCCTGCGTGCCTTCATTGTTTTTCATGGTCTTTTACCCTATATTTCTTTTTCCTTGTGTGATTAGGCCTCCTTAATTCTCTTTTTTTCTTTGCTTTCCTTGTTTTCTCCTGCGATGTGGTTAGGGTTTTTAGAGATATGCCTTCAGAGCCGGATCCTCTCGACTCCCAGCCTGGTTTGCCCGTGTGTGAGTCTGGAGCGGCGATTTTGAATGATGGCAAAGTTATTGTTGGTGTAATTAATTATTCCTAATTACACTTTACTTAATCTTACTTAGGTTAATGCATTGCATAGTAGTTTGTGATTGAGACACCTAGGAGTGTGCACATCTATTAAGCACATGGTGTAGGAGAAATTCCACTTTTGGTGTGATAGTTGTCTTCACATACCTCGTTGTGTGTGAGATCCACCTTTCGTGCTCTTATCACATTATCATCCTAATCCAATGCACATACTTTATTGCATATTGGAGGATGATCCACATTTGGTGGACATGTGATTACACCTAGCATAGGTGATAGCTTATCAGCTCCTTATCATTCTCTCATATCGCCTTTCCTATATAAGGAGGCCTATTATATAATCATTTTAACTTATGAGCATTGAGCATTGATCATTAATTCATTGGTTCTATTCAATCCATCCTTGCATTCATATTTTCTCTCTTGTGCTTTTCTTCAACCTCTAGATCCTTGGTTCAATATTTTCTATTTGCAAATTCTTACATGGTATCAGAGCCATTGGAGTGTTTAGATCAGCCGATTTGAAGAGAGCTTGATGCAAGCTTTGAAGGTCCAAATCTTAGATTTGGCAACCAGCATGCGATAGAGGCATCTTGGAGCAGATCTGACCTCACCATTGCATTCGGGAGGTTGTTTCGGTTAAGATCGACTATAAATTCACCTATATTAGGTGAAAGTCCAATCCGAGGCAAAAAAATTTTGCAAATTGGAACATAGGCCCAATCTGCACCTCTACAAGAGTGACATCATCGGCCACAAAGTGCACTAGACCCGAGCTCAACACCTTGGTGGAACCCGGGCCCAAGCCCATTTCACTCTTTGCATATACACTTGGGCGCATTTGTTTTTAAAACACCACATTACCTTATTTTTAGGCAATGTGGGACTAATCGGCCTGCCACCGCTCCACAGCCACCAGCAGTGGCCAATCCCGCTACCGGACCCTCCACTAGCCTTCTCCTCTGCGATCTCTGCAGACTGCTGCCCCAAGCGGCTAGATCTACAGCCTCCGCCCACCGCTCTGAAGCGCTCAGAACTCTGCCGGGAGCTGCGACCTCCGCCCATCGTCGCTTCTCGGTCCACCCTCCGACCGCATCCAGCAGGCACCATGTGCCGCCTCTATAACGCGCAGCTCCACCGAAGTGGCCAACTCACCACCGCCGGCCACCTCAGCCGAGCCAGTGGACAGTTGTGCCCTCCTCTACCAAACTGCCACACGGCGTCCTGTCAACCACCCACGCAGCATCCTGTCAGCAGTCCACGCAGCACGAAATAGACAAACCATTAAACAATGACACATGGCACATCTCCGATGAATCTGACTCTGACACATGGCAGACTGCCACATCACATCTACCACCTCTGCATACAGAACAGTATGGATCACCACCTCAGCAGCCATGTCACCCAAGGGGCCCTCTTTTTTGCTGACGTCATCATACCACAAGCCTAAATTTGACGGTTGTCTAGTCGTCGCAGCATAGCAGAATTGGGTTTTTTTTACGGCCATATGACCGTCAAATTTAACCCAGTGTTTTGCTAACGTCAGCAGGGTTTGGAGATTTCCCAGCCTTCACCATTTGCATTTTGGATTTGACAGTCTAACTTTGAGAGGCCATAACTTGGTCATCCAGGCTCCAAATCGGGTGCAATTTTTTTTAAAATTGGGTAGAATTTCCTAAACTTTCTAGTGGTGGTGTTTATTTTGCATTTTGGTGGCCAGATTTGTCAGAAATTGCAGATCTTGTTCACTGTTCCTGTCTGTTCCTAATTTTTGCAACTTCCAGGGCTTCGTTTGGGCACATACGGTAACATTTTGAGTTGAAATTTTTTTTGAAAGTGCATGATTTTTCGTTTACTTTCCAGATCTACAATCAGATTTCAATGATTTTGGGTAGAAATATCACTTTCAGCAATAGGTCATTTTGGGGGCTATAATTGCACTTGGTTAATCCTTGGATTTCAATTTTCTGATTTGCATCAGTCATTTGAAGAAGTTATCAGTAGTTATCAGTCATTATTTGGTGTTAATATGGATAATTCAAAGGTTAAAATCCTCACTCCATATAACTACCATGAATGGAAAATTTCTTTAAGTGATCATTTGTTGAGTCTTGGATTGCTTAGAATGACTCTTGGGTAGGATCAAGAACCTCAAACAGGTGTTGTAGAAAGGAGAAAATGGTTTGATAGAAGAGATAAAGCACTTGGCTCTCTTAGATCATCCATCTCTCGCGACATGCTCTTTCATATTGAATCTTGCACAAATCCTCATGATGCTTGGATCACATTGGAAGGACTCTTTGGTAAACCTGATAGAATGAGGAAATTCAGATTAGAGAATGATCTCATAGGTCTTAATCCTAGGGATCTTGACAATATTCAAGATTTCTTCTCTAAGTTCAATACTATTAGATCAGAGCTTTCTTCACATGGCATTGTTAAAGGGGATGAACAATTGATCTTTTCTATTCTTTCCAAGCTTGGTCCTAAATATTCTATCTTTGTTTCTACATTCTATGCTACTATGGATGCTCTTGGTAGTGCATACAAATTGCCCTCTCTTGATGAATTTGCAGCGTAGCTCACAAGGGAACAAGCAAAGTTGGCACACATGGGTCAGTTGAAGCCTTCCACACATCAAGCATTGATTGCAAGTGAGTCTACATCAAAGGCTTCTAATGGCAAAGGAAAGAAACACAATAAGGATCCTAAGCCTCATGACAAAGGTAATGAATCTTCTTCACCAAAAAGTACTAAATCCAAGTCCTCTTCAAGAGAGGAATCATCAAGAAGAAAGAGAGATAAATGTGCATATTGTCAAAAGTTAGGACATGATGAGCATAAGTGTTTTCAAAAGAAGATTGATGAGCTAACTCACATTATTCAGAAACACAACATTAAGTTGCCCTCATTAGTGTCTGCTCCTTCTTCTACACATTTGGCAGCTTCAACATCTCCATCATCATCCAAAGACAAAGGTAAAGGACAAGCACTCATGGCTTCCACACATCCTGAGCAAGGTAAATGGCTTCTTGATTCAGGTGCATCACATCATATGGCATCTTCTATGGATATGTTTTCTTCTATTGAGCCTTGTAATTCTCCTAATATTTTGATGGGTAACAACACATTCATGAGAGTTTGTGGGAAAGGTTCTATTCCTATGGGAGAAGGGACATTTAATGATGTTCTTTGTGTACCATCCTTTACCACTAATCTTATTTCTATTTACCAAATTACACATGGGGCACAAGGTAAAATTGTTGAGTTCACTCCTGATTATGTCTACATTAGGGACATGGAGACTAGAGATGTCATAGCTATGGGAGTTGTTGATCATACATCCCGCTTGTATTCTTTTTCTAGTTTTGTTGATAATGATGATGATATACATGATGTACCCATCCCTTGCCAAGGGATAATTATAAGGAGAATTTTGGGCACTTGAATCATTTTGTTGTTGAGACAAGTGTTGATCTTCCTACTCCTCCATTTCCTACTTCTTCAGACATGGGCTCTACTATTCCGCAGGATGATCATAGTGTTTCAGATCTTGCAGAGTGTGATGACTACTTGGATGCATCTTCAGCATTTGTTGATTCTCATGATGCAAATTTGGAAGACATACATAAGGGGGTTTCTCTTTCCCTTGATGACAGTTTCATCATAAATGGGGACACTTCTTCACGTTCTTTGGAGATTGGTGTACTTGATTCTTCTCCTTCTTCACTTGATTTGTCACATGAAGTGATAGATTCTTTGAGCTTGGAGATTCCTAATCAATCTTCAGAGATTCATGCATGGAGACCTTCATCTTCTTCCTCCTTCCATCTACACAAGGATTGGCTTCTTCATCATTTGATGTATCTATTTCTTCCTAAGGGGAGACATGTTTCTTGTAAGCATTGGTTGAACTATTGTTTGCAGGTACTCTTCATCAACATGGGAGCTTCTACATTATGGGGGGGATATCATGTCTCCAACTATCCTTCTTATGGGGGGATACTTCTTTGTATATACATGATGTATGTAGTGCTTGGGGGGTCTTGAGCACTCCATCCATCCATGCATCTTGTTTTCTTCTCTCTTTTTGGGGGAGGGTTTTTCCCATGAGGTTTTCCCTCTTTCTCCACTTTATGAGAGTTATGCATTTCATGTATTGCATTTTGTACATGGGTACCTAACATGGCCTAGTAGCCGGGACCCATCTTGCATTGTGAGTTTAAGTGCATTCCCCTAAGTTGCACTTAAGGGGGGGTGTTGGTGTAATTAATTATTCCTAATTACACTTTACTTAATCTTACTTAGGTTAATGCATTGCATAGTAGTTTGTGATTGAGACACCTAGGAGTGTGCACATTTATTAAGCACATGGTGTAGGAGAAATTCCACTTTTGGTGTGATAGTTGTCTTCACATACCTCGTTGTGTGTGAGATCCACCTTTCGTGCTCTTATCACATTATCATCATAATCCAATGCACATACTTTATTGCATATTGGAGGATGATCCACATTTGGTGGACATGTGATTACACCTAGCATAGGTGATAGCTTATCAGCTCCTTATCATTCTCTCATATTGCCTTTCCTATATAAGGAGGCCTATTATGTAATCATTTTAACTTATGAGCATTGAGCATTGATCATTAATTCATTGGTTCTATTCAATCCATCCTTGCATTCATATTGTCTCTCTTGTGCTTTTCTTCAAACTCTAGATCCTTGGTTCAATATTTGCTATTTGCAAATTCTTACAGCTATTAACATGGATTTTGATGGTGGTATTGATGGAGGGTGTCAAGATAATAATACCCAAACATTCCAAGAGAAAGCCACTAAGAGTTATAATGGTAAGGTGGAAGACAAACCATCATACAAGGACATGCTTGCAGAGCAATTGCAACCTGAATGTCCTTTATCAACCACGTTTAATGGAGTCTTCCATGCCAGCAAAGAAACATTGTGATGGCCCACAACTGATGGAGATAGATTGGATGGGAATGCCACCAGGAGCAATGCAGCCAAAGGAGGAGAATGTAGATCTAGTAAGCCCGCTCCCCATGAACTTCAAACGCTCTCACTTTCCCCTAATGAGGATATGATAAAGGCCATTAGAAAGGAGCAGTTATGACTTAAAGAAATTGCAATTTTCTTTGTTTTCTTAGAAAAGGATTCTTTTCCTGCAAGAAATTTTTTTATGATTGGATTGCCCATGTTTGGGGGAAGAAGTTAGAAATTCAAGTTAGTTTTTGCAGGATGATTCAAAAGGGTCAGTTTATAGTTTTATGTATCATCTTAAAATGGAAGCACTTCCATGATAAGAGCATTTAGCCCTCTGAGTAAGTGGTCTAGGGTCATGTCAAGCACCTTGATCAGGTCTTTTCTCGAATCTGGCTTTCTCCCCCCGTTCTACTTCTCTCTGCACCTGATTTCACTTTATTTCTGTATTTCCTAGCATTATGGACTGAGGTCCTGAGGTTTTTGACCTCAAGGTCAAAGTTGACCTTGAGGGTCAAAGTTGACCTTGAGGGTCAAAGTTGACCTTGAGGGTCAAAGTTGACCTTGACCCTGACCTAGGTCAGGGATGACCTCGACCTTGATCGAGGGCAGGGCCTACCTTGTCCTTGACCCAGATTTCAAATTTTAGGTTCCCACAATTTTTGGGTGTCAGATTTCAGAAATATTTGTTTTCCCACCTCCGGGTCGGCCGTTTCAGGTTTCGGGATGGTAAATCCTTAATTACATTTAATCTAGGTATAATTATAAAGGTTAGGACCTAATTGGGATTTAATTCTCCAAGGTGGCCCCTCTAGAAGATTGTGCCCTAGTTCACTATAAAAGGAGGCCTTCCTCTCTCAATTTCTCCATCAAATTTTGGGTGAAGACATCTTATCTCATTCCATCATGTATCAAGCACTCTCAAGGAGACATTGGTGATCAAGCAAGCATTCATTCAAGAAAGCATCCATTCAAGCATTCAAGTCCTCTTCTCCATTCAAGTTCTCCATTGAAGATCAAGGATTCAAGCATTCAAGCCTTTGAAGGGATTTGGTTCAAAGCATGCAAGATTTATCATTCAAACCCTAGATATAGCCATCATGATGGTGTGATCTTCCTTCAAGATCCTTTGTTCATCTTCTAAGATCCATTCATTCTTCTATCAAGGTGGATTCCAAGCATACAAACATGGAGGTTTTGCATTTACTTTCATGGTTTTGATTTACATTTGCCATTGTTGTGTTCAAGCTTTCATATCAACATACTTGTTTACATTTGAAATACAATTGCATAACTATTGAATTACATAGCTTCATTGTTAGATCTACTTCTACTACTTGCTAGCATTCTCAATTTCAATTTCAATATTAAGGTTGATTCCAAACCAGGGTTTGACCAAGGCAAACCCCTCAAAAAAACAACAAAAACCCTCTTTTTCTTGTAGGTACAGGTGCAGAACTGTGGATTTGAGCTTGGATTTGGATACCCTTTTCGGTGAACTTCCGAGATCTGCGAACAAAGTCAAGGTCAATCTTAAAAATATTAATGTAGCCTTTGACCTTTTATCGGGGTTAAAGACTACCTACCATCAGAAAGATAAAAAATTTTTGGGTTTTCTTCGTCTCGGCATTTCCAGTCCGAAACAGGTTGCAGAATTGCCCAAAACTGCACACAGACATGAAAAATCAACATTTTCCAAATTTGCCCTATTTTGAGGTTAGTATTTCCTTTTCAATTATTTTAGATATCAAGCACATCTTATCCATAGGGAAATATAAGGTTTTCTCCTGTATTCATATTCTCCATAGATTGATTCAATTGTGCATTAACCCTTTGGTTGATCAATTTGGATCTCTCCCTTGGGAATTTGGATTTAGAAGTGGATCTCATATTGCCCCCATACATTTTAGGGTGAACCCGATTTCATCATATTCATTTTCTTTAAAACTCATGCTATGCAAGAAAGAGTGCTTAAGAAGAGGCACTACAATGTGGGTCGCTCCATCTTTAAAGCTTTTATAGTGGTCTACCAAAGGGGAAGTAGAGAAGGTTGTGGCTCGCTCTATCCCCCACTGGGTTGAGATTAAAAATCTCCAACCTGAGTTCTGGCTATTTATTTCACAGATTGTTTACCCCCATGGGTCTATTCTGTAAATTAAGGAGGCAAGATACACCTTACCTCATTTAAACGCAAGAATTTTGATGGCCCTTGAACCTGAAATTGAATTCCCTAACATTATCTCGATGGACCTAGAGGATGAAAATTTTTCCTAGGAAATCTCACTGCTAGGAGATTTAAGTTCCTATTTTCACTGTAAACAAAATGGTCATTCCAAAAGGGAGTGTTCGGCCTTGCGGGATTCCCAGGACCCTTTTTTTTATAGAAAATTAAAAACTAATGGTAAAAACAAGAACATTGGTTCAAAGATTAACCCTAATAGAGAGAAAGATGTTAATAATTCTAAAGTTGAAGAGACAGGTATTGATAATGACAAAGCCTTAGGGCCAAAGCCGAATGTGAATGGAGAGTTTAATACCAGCCATGATAAACCAGTTAATGATGTATTTTTATGTGTGGATAATCCCCTATTTGAAGGAAGGGAGACAGTGGCCATAAATAAGGATGCCCATGAATCCCTAGCCAATTGTCAACCAGGTCTCAACATTAAGAAAGTTAGTGGTAAAGGTGATGAAAAGCTCTTGTCCCCTCCTAAACCAAATGCTCAATAGCTTGCTTTAAGTTCTATCAATGATAAAGCTGTGAGCTTTAGGAGGATCTCCAATGGCCCCCTGAATAAAGAGAAGGGAACCTCAAGTGCCATCAGAAGTAGCAATGGGCACAAGATTAATAATGAAGCAACAATACCTTCGATTGAGGAACCATTTACCGAGGTTAAGAAAAAGAAAAAGAAGATGGTTGAAAGACCATCCCTATCCAATGATAGCAGGAAAAATATGCTAGATTGTTTTAATAGGCTGTATAACAATCCCAAAACATTACCTCAATGATACACATACATAGTTGGAATGTGAGAGGGCTAGAGATGTCTGATAGGAAATATGTGGTCAGGAAATGGTGTAACAACCTCAAAGCGAAAGACATTGTCTTTCTCCAAGAGATTAAGGTAGTTGGATTTCAAGAATACACTAGTATGAAATTTATCTGGGATAGAGCTATTGGTTTCCACTCTAACCACCCTAGAGGCAAGGGAGCTACTTCCATTTTGGTAGGGCCATAGTGGGTTAACAAAGTCAATTCGAATGGATCATCTCCCTGCCACAGAGCTTTATGGGTCACTTTTAATCACAAGGACCTTCTGATTGGTGTATGCAACATCTATGCCTCTAATGACTATAGAGAACATGCCTCCCTATGGGAATGGCTGATTAATAGTCTTCCTAAAGCACATTGGATCTTTGTTGGAGATTTCAACATGGTAGAAAGTAGAGAGGATAAGTGTGGTGGAAATGTCATGCCCCTAATAGTCTCAGGCTTTACTTTTCAATGTTATGTTATGTTTGGATTTCTAGTTTGATTAGCATCATTTTATTTGGAACAATATTTCTGTTAGACTTCTATGAGTTTGAACTTTGACTTCGTTCATTTGAACCTTGTTGTTTGGAATAAATATGTTTATCTCTGTAATAGGTATTTTGGTTTTGCCAGACACTCAGAGAATTATGTCTATTCTGTAGCTTAGTGAGATTTTCTGATGTCAGAATTGGTATAGACTGACTTTTGAATTAATGGTACTGGATAGTTCAGTTAGAGATTCGAGTATTGGTATAATTGTGAAAATAAGTACAACTAAAATGGTTAGTCAATTATCTTATAATTGGTTCATTGTTTTGGAATTCTAAATAATATGTTAAACATAATTAGAATTGGTTTTATTATTATGGTTAAATGTACCTTGATGTTACAGACAGTAAATAGAGATTGTTGTTACTTAATTTTAATCAAATTTTGAGTTCAAAATATATATATATATATATATATATATATATATATATATATATATATATGAGTGATTGTTTTAGAAATTATGTGGTATTTCTTTTGCTAAAACTAAAAGAATTATCTAAGTTAGCATACCCTATTTTGTATGTTAGAAGGAGGTTAGTTTGGTTAGTGTTAGTAGTTTGGAATTGTTAATGTGTTGTTATCATTGATGCTTAAGTTAGTTTTTTTTAACCTAAGATCGACAAATGATATCTAACATAGATGTATATTAATCTATCCCTAAGCCTTCCTATTTATGATCTAGCTCAAAGACATGACTTATCACACGGCAGGGTTTAATTGCACTTTCATCGCATAGTGGAGTTAGTGGGGTTTAAGCTATTTTCAGGTTATGGGATTGTACGTTGATGGACATATGGCAAGGAATGTATTGTGTTTGCTGAAAGAGATAAGCTTGTATTGAATGAACTCATCGATGTAATTCATCTTTGTGTTTTGATGTCCGCCATTAGCTCTGGTGAAGAAGTTGTAGTTGAATAATGACTCCATTTTTCACCATGCATTTTTGCGACAGTTTGGGTAAACAGTTAGTAATGGACTTGTTTTCCTGTTATATTTTATATGATAAGATGCTTGGAATGGAAAGGGGTTTTCACGGCAAGTTTTACCCATCTGTTCGTGGTCATTTGGGAAGTTTTGTGTTTCATACTATCATCTCTATATTTGCGTTGTGGGCTCTTTTGCACGACACTTGGGCAGTGAGTGGAAAGAGATCTTCGTGGTTGAGATTAGGGTTCGACTGTGAAGCTCACCAGGCAGGAGCTAGCTTTGGCATACTTTGGTTTTTTTGGATACCTCCCCTCACAAATACCAGGCAGGGGCATTCTCTCACCTTATCCTCTGTTTCCATTATTTTCTGCAAATGAAATATTAGAATGTTTAATTACTGTTGTTAGTTAGTTGATGAATGTAAGGTATTTGTGATTGTATTCTCTGTGAGCTCGGTCATGAACCGGTTTCTTCTTGGATGGATTAAGAAGTTTATTAAAGTTAATAGATGTTATGATTAGTGGAGGAATTTGAAACGAACGACTGTTTCACTCTTGATGTTTGTTTTTAAGTTGAGGAAGTAGGAGATTAGTTTTGTGTGGTATTAAATATATGTTCTTATTATGCTATTTTCGAGCATATTGTGTTGATGGGTTTTCTTTGTTTCTGAGTATGAAGTTGACAGTGTGTTCTTTGAGCTTGTGCCGAACTAGGGGGAATATAGTTTGTTGCTATGAATATGGTTATACCATAGTGCTTTTTGTGTCAATGTTTACCTTTTATGGTCAGTATTAAGGGGTTACTCGGGGATGAGTATCGGCTTATAAATTCAGTTTGAAACCCAGAATGAGTTTTTGTTTAAAAGTTCTTTGATGGTATTCTCGTACTGATTCCTGTTGTTAGGAACACTGTAGCAATAAAATGTTTACAACATGTAAGAGTCATTAGTCATAAGGTGAAATCGGGTATTCTTACCACTGTTATAATACGAATCTGGTATCGATGTTTTATAGATATGTATCATAGAAGTAGAGATTAGTGGTAGCTCATAGTGTTACCTGAAACCTATTGTATTGTGTATTTATACTCTCGCATCATAGGTGTGGTTTAAGGTATTCTTGAGTTTACTCTTTTAGTTATCTGAATATGTGTTATGTCTAATGGGTGTTTGTCACTGTTTTGGTTCAGTCCATAGTGAAAATGTAGATATTTTGTTGTACCAAATCTTGACTGCGAGCTAGATGATTTTTCAGAAATAATTACAAGTGTGAAATATAGTTTTGTTTTGACATTAGGAAATGCAAGGAATATATAGGAAAGTCAATTAATATTTTTTTCAGTCAGTAAGGAAGTCCACTTTGATTTTTTTTTTTTAAATGTAGATGATGGTTCTTATTATTCTGTTATTCCTTTTATGTAATCAGCAGATTTAGTAGTATTATAAAGTAGATGTGTTTTTGATAGGACTGAGATGACTAGTGTGGTTTTCCAATGTGTATTTATGGACTTGAACTTTTGCGAATGATGAGTTACGTTATAGAATTAGAATTTTTGTTTTGATCCTCTGTTTAGTAAAAAAATTATGAATGCTATGTTTATCATTCTGAACTATTAATTACAAGTTTATATAATTATATATATATACCTGCTGGGATATGTATATGTATACACAAGCCGTGGTGTATACATGTACATACGCCAACATGTATATAAAATTATGAACTTATAATTAATAGAGCAGGCTGTATAGAAAATTAGTTTATAATTAATTGGTTTATGGCAAGCTTGTATGTTTGTTAAAAGCGATGGGTGTTGTGTTGATTCAGTTGATATCTGATTATTTTAGTTCTTTTCTATTCAATGGAATCATGATTTCAATATGGACATTTTATTGTACAGTTTTAGATATAATGCTAAGTTAATGTGGAGGTTATTATTTGATTGGATTTGTGATGGAGAAAGTATTGTGATCTTTTCTTCTTTTGGGAAACATCATGTTTAAGTATGTATGTTATGGAAAATGGAAACATGGATCTAAATGGATTTCTGATTGCTGTTTCAATTTTATAATTGATGGAATAGAAATGGAGTGTTAGTGAAATTGTGTAATGTAGTTCATTTCATTTCAATCATTAATTGCTAGATCAAGTGTTTTGAGATAATGCAAGTGTGATCCTTAGATTGGGGGGCTGACACTAGTCTAGGACCTTGTGGTGATAGAATTTATGTCAGTTGTGCCTGACACTAGTCTATATCCTTATGGGAAAGAATTTCTGTCAGTTGTTTAATTAAGTGATAATTATAAATTCAAGGGATATGGGTTTTCAATTAACAAGATAAAACATTATGGTTTCATCAGACATAATGGATTGCTACGAGGTTTCCTTACGGATACATAGCGTAGGTCCTTATGTGGACACCCATGAACTATTGGATCATTACTTTGTCATTTTCTTTGCAAGTTTATTTCTGTTAGAAAGAGATACAGTGTTTGCTTATTTTGGTGTAACAAGAGTGGAATTATGTTATTAGATTTCAATAACATCTGTATTTAATCTGCATAATTGTTATGTTATACTGACTTTTATGGTTGCAGAATTTTGGAGATGATTCGTTGTCTTAATTAATGTGACTGAGCCCTGTTTGCAATTGTGCTTGTGTTTATTTTTGATTTTCAAGTTTTAGATGGATAAATCAATGAGTATGGGATAGTGGATAGCAGTTGTTAAGATTTATGGGAAACAGATCATTTCTTGGTTATTAGTTATCAGAACTATTCATAGAATGTAAAGGATTGATTAAAAAGGAAATTTTGTTTTTGAAACTAAGTCTTTGAATAAAGAGTATTCTTATTACTCTAATGTAATTTAGTTGAAAACTATAAAGCTCTTAGAAGCAGTTACTATGATTATATGTTCCAGTTTGTAATTTATTTTTAAAAAAAATATTATTACTATGGTTCTATGTGGTTTTGTTTATGGTTGATTCTTCATTGGTTTCATCTTTTAGTTTTAAGTTTGTTGAGGTGTTACATTTGGTATCAGAGCAAAGTTTAAACACTCAGGGCTTGAGGGTTTAAAAAGAAAAGGTGGTTTTATCATTATGCTTCCATTAGTGATTTTATTGTTTTCTATAGGATTTCAAGCATGCCTCCTGTTACACGAGGAGCACAAAGACGTGGTGACCCAGTTGATGCCAATTTAGGCAGAGGTAGGGGTGGACGATGCGGTCGTGGTCGTGGCCGAGGAAGAGGACAAGGTCGCCAAGGAATACTTGGTGATGAACAAGTTGATCCTTTAATAGGAATGGATCAGGAAGATCGAGAGGTACCTCAGGTTGAAGTTCTCCAATGGATCCTTGATAGGTTGGATAACATTGAAGCAAGGAACAATGTTCCAGTTGGTGTAGCAAATGCTCATGTTATACGAGTCCCTGTAGCAGAAGATCCTGTTATCAGGACTCAGTTAAAAGACCTTTCTAAGCTCAAAGGACCATATTTCAATGGAACAGAGGGTGGTGCTGAAGCTGAAGCATGGCTCTTGAACATCGAAAGATGTTTTATTCTCCATGATTATCATGGTAATGTGAAGGTTCGTTGGACCGTAATGCAGCTAAGATCCTTTGCTTCCATATGGTGGAATATGGAACTAGAGCAACTTGGAATTCTTATCTCTCAGGTTACATGGGAGCTTTTCATAGAAAGATTCCACGAGAGATTCATGTCAGATTATTGGCAGCAAAATAGATCCGAAGAATTCTTCAGTATTTCTCAAGGCAACTCAACGGTGGAAATGTATGAGAGAAGGTTTTTCCAACTGAAGAAATATTCTGGTTGGTTAGAGAATGATAAGCCTTTGGTACAACACTTCATTAGGGGTTTGAACCCTAAAATTGGAGAAGAAGTGAGAACTTTCAAACCTAAGACAGTGAAAGAAGCTGCTGATCAAGCCAAGCTCACAGAATTGAAGTCAGGGTTTTCAGCCAAAGGATCAGTGAATCCACCAGCTCAAAGCAATGGGAAGAATCAGAAACCTTATCAAGATAATTTCAAGGCAGTTTCTAGTGGATCGAGTGGTAAATTTTAGAAGAGGAAGTTTGAAAAGTTTTCCAAATCAAACAAGAGTTTCAAGGTTCCTGAGCAACCTAAGTCCTTTAAACCAACTCAGAGTGTACAACCGAGTTATGCATCACCTCCAGCGAACTCATCACAGGATAAAAGTACCAAGAGAGGAGCAGAGTGTTGGCAATGTGGGCAATTGGGGCATTTGCAATGGAATTGTCCCCTTCGAGGCAATAATCAGGTCAGGTCTAAAGCCACAGGTTTTGAGGCTACTGTTGGTGATTCTGGAAGGAATCATCGCATCTTTGCTACTGTGGATCAGAAACAAGCAGATCATCAGAACACTGTGATTGAAGCTAGAGGTAATTACCAAGGTAAGAAGATCTCTATTTTATTTGACTTTGGTGCCACTGACTCTTTTATTTCTTCCAATTTGGTTAAGCAATGTGGAATTCATGTGAGTAAAGCTGAATTGGCATGGCAAGTCGAGTTAGCATCAGGGACTAAGGTTGAATCGGGGTTTATAGCTAAAAATTGTAAGGTCCAATTTAAGGCTTTTACTACTATAGTTAGCCTTAGGGTTATTCCTTTAGGTTCTTATGATATTATTCTGGGTATGGATTGGTTAGATCAACACCAAGCTGTCATCGATTGTAGAGAGAAGACCATTAGATGTATCGATGATAATAGAACCATCAAGTTTGTTACAGGTGTTAAGAGGCCTATGTTAGTCAGAACTATTTCTGCTAAGCAACTTCAGAGATGTTTACAAAAGGGATGCAAATTGTTTGCTATTTCTATCAATGATTTTGAAGAACCAGTTGCTTGGAACACTAGCTTAGATCATCCAATTTTGAAAGAATTCTCATATGTCTTTATTACAGAGATTCCAGGAATCCCACCTAAAAGAGAAATTGATTTTAGGATTGATCTTTTGCCGGGAACCGAACCGATTTCCAAGACTCCTTACTACATGACCGCTCAAGAATTAGTGGAACTCAAGGTTCAACTTGAGGAACTTCTTGAGAAGGGGCTTATTAGACCTAGTGTTTCACCTTGGGGAGCACCTGTTATCTTCGTCAAGAAGAAGGATGGATCTTTGAGGCTTTGTATCGACTATAGACAACTGAACAAAGCTACCATAAAAAATAGATATCCTTTTCCTCGCATCGATGATTTGTTTGATCAAGTGAAGGGTTCCAAGGTGTTTTCCAAGATTGATCTCAAATCTGGATACCATCAGTTAAGGATTTAAGAAGCTGACATTCATAAAATAGCCTTTCGTACAAGGTATGGGCATTATGAATTCATAGTAGTGCCATTTGGGTTGACTAATGCACCATCAGTATTCATGAGTTTGATGCAGGGAGGATTCAGGACTTTCTTAGATAAGTTTGTGGTAGTGTTCCTTGATGACATTTTGGTATATTCTGACTCCTTGGAGGAGCATGAGCAGCATTTGAGGCAAGTCTTTGAATGTCTCCGCAGGAACAAGCTATATGCCAATCCTGAAAAATGTGAATTTTTCAAAACTAAAATAAGTTATCTAGGTCACATCATTACAGGAGATGGAATAGCTGTTAATTCTGCTAAGATCAGGGAAATTGTAGAGTGGCCAACTCCTACCAATGTGTCTGAAGTACGAAGTTTTATGGGTCTGGCTAGCTACTACAGAAGATTTGTGGCTAATTTTTCAAAGATAGCCCATTCCATTACTTCTCTCCAAAGAAAGGGTAAGAAATTCATCTGGTCAGATAAATGTGAAGAAGCATTCCAACATCTTAAGGAACGTTTGACTAGTGCACCAATTTTAGCGGTACCTGATCCTTCTAAGGAATTTGTTGTGTGCACCGATGCCTCATTGGATGGTTTAGGGGTTGTCTTGATGCAAGACGGCAGGGTCATTGCTTATGAATCCAGGAAACTAAAGGATCATGAAATTAACTATCCTACTCATGATTTGGAACTCGCAGCAGTGATTCATGCTTTGACCAAATGGCGGCATTTTCTTCTTGGTCAACATTTTGAGCTACATACCGATCACAGAAGTCTACAATATTTGTTCACGCAGCCCAATCTTAATGCACGTCAGCGCAGATGGATGGAGTTTTTGTGTGAGTATGACTTCAAAATGAAGTATATTCAGGGTAAAGAAAACAAAGTAGCGGATGCTCTTAGCAGAAGGTGTCATGAACTCTCTTCTTTGACCCTCACAATTGACTTGAGAGAGAGAATACTTCTGAATTTGGTTACTGATCCTTGGTACTTAGATGTTAAAGCAGTGATTGATAGTGGCAGTGTATTAGAAGGCAGATTTGAGGGTTACTCTATCAGCACTGAAGGACTGATGACTTACCAAGGCAGCATATATGTGCCAGAAGTCGGGGATCTTCGGAACCTAGTTATGACTGAAGCACATAAGGCACCTTATTCAGCACATCCTGGTGTGAAGAAGATGCATGCTGATCTTAAGCAGCATCACTACTGGCTGGGTATGAAGAGGGATATTGTTGATTTTGTGGCTAGATGCTTGGAGTGTCAAAGAGTAAAAGCTGAACATCAACATCCAGCTGGTTTACTTCAATCTCACAGCGTGCCTGAATGGAAATGGGATACCATATCCATAGATTTCATAGTGGGGTTACCATTTTCAGCTAGGCGACATGATGCCATTATGGTTGTTGTTGACCAGTTAACCAAAGTTGCCCACTTTATTCCCATAAGATCAACTTATAATGCTGCATCTGTGGCACGGATTTATATGGAATAGGTTGTTAAGCTGCATGGGATTCCTAAGAAGATCATATCTGATAGGGATTCAATTTTTACTTCATCTCTGTGGAGATCTTTGCAGCGTGAATTAGGTACTCAGCTAAACTTTAGTTTAGCATATCATCCTGAAACTAACGGACAGACTGAGCGTGTCAACCAGATTTTGGAAGATATGCTTAGAATGTATGTGATGGACAGGCAAAATAGATGGGAAGAGTACTTACATTTGGTTGAATTTGCTTACAACAACGGTTACCATAGTTCTATAGGTATGGCTCCTTTCTAGGCTTTGTATGGAAGACCGTGTAGAACACCTTTAAGCTGGGACAACCTTGAGGACATAATTCTTTTAGGTCCCGAGATGCTTCAGGATTTAGAACAGCAGGTTAAGTGCATCAAAGAACACCTATCTACAGCTCAGGATAGGCAGAAAAAGTATGCAGACCTGCATAGGATTGAACGTCAATTTGAAGTTGGGAATAAGGTTTTTCTTCGGGTTAGGCCCCGAAAAAGTCCTATTAAGTATGGTAAAGGGTCAAAATTGTCTCCAAGATTTGTGGGACCATTTGAGATCCTAGAACGAGTGGGTCCAGTTGCCTACAAACTTGCTTTGCCTCCCAGCCTTTCACGAATTCATGATGCATTTCATATTTTCGTCTTAAGGAAATACATACCTGACATTGCTCACGTGCTAAATTGGAAAAATTTACAAGTGGTAGATGGTCAACTGATGCTAGAACTAGTACAGATCATCTAGCAAAGAGAGCTAAACCTCAGAGGACGCAAGGTGGAGCAGGTAAAGGTGTTATGGGATCTTGATGATGAATTCTGCAACTTGGGAAGATACAGGGGCTATGAGAGCTTCACATCCTCATTTGTTTTCAGGCTTCCAGGAGTAAGCCTAGTCTGGTGGAGAAGGGTGTCATGCCCCTGACAGTCTCAGGCTTTACTTTTCAATGTTATGTTATGTTTGGATTTCTGGTTTAATTAGCATCATTTTATCTGGAACAATATTTCTGTTAGACTTCTATGAGTTTGAACTCTAACTTCGTTCATTTGAACCTTGTTGTTTGGAATAAATATGTTTATCTCTGTAATAGGTATTTTGGTTCTGCCAGACACTCAGAGAATTATGTCTATTCTGTAGCTTAATGAGATTTTCTGATGTCAGAATTGGTATAGACTGACTTTTGAATTAATGGTACTAGATAGTTCAGTTAGAGATTCGAGTATTGGTATAATTGTGAAAATAAGTACAACTAAAATGGTTAGTCAATTGTCTTATAATTGGTTCATTGTTTTGGAATTCTAAATAATATGTTAAACATAATTAGAATTGGTTTTATTATTATGGTTAAATGTATCTTGATGTTGCAGACAGTAAATAGAGATTGTTGTTACTTAATTTTAATCAAATTTTGAGTTCAAAATATAAATAAATATATATGTATATATATGTATATATATATATATATATATATATATATATATATATATATATATATATATATATATATATGTATGTATGTATATATATATATATGTATGTATATATATATATATATATATATATATATATGTATGTATATATATATATACATATATTTATGAGTGATTGTTTTAGAAATTATGTGGTATTTCTTTTGCTAAAACTAAAAGAATTATCTAAGTTAGCATACCCTATTTTGTATGTTAGAAGGAGGTTAGTTTGGTTAGTGTTAGTAGTTTGGAATTGTTAATGTGCTGTTATCATTGATGCTTAAGTTAGTTTTTTTTAACCTAAGATCGGCATATGATATCTAACATAGATGTATATTAATCTATCCCTAAGCCTTCCTATTTATGATCTAGCTCAAAGACATGACTTATCACACGGCAGGGTTTAATTGCACTTTCATCGCATAGTGGAGTTAGTGGGGTTTAAGCTATTTTTGGGTTATGGGATTGTACGTTGATGGACATATGGCAGGGAATGTATTGTGTTTGCTGAAAGAGATAAGCTCGTATTGAATGAACTCATTGATGTAATTCATCTTTGTGTTTTGATGTCCGCCATTAGCTCTAGTGAAGAAGTTGCAGTTGAATAATGACTCCATTTTTCACCATGCATTTCTGTGACAGTTTGGGTAAATAGTTAGTAATGGACTTGTTTTCCTGTTATATTTTATATGATAAGATGCTTGGAATGGAAAGGGGTTTTCACGGCAAGTTTTACCCTTCTGTTCGTGGTCATTTGGGAAGTTTTGTGTTTCATACTGTCATCTCTGTATTTGCGTTGTGGGCTCTTTTGCACGACACTTGGGCAGTTAGTGGAAAGAGATCTTCGTGGTTGAGATTAGGGTTCGACTGTGAAGCTCACCAGGCAGGAGCTAGCTTTGGCATACTTCGGTTTTTTTGGATACCTCCCCACACAAATACCAGGCAGGGGCATTCTCTCACCTTATCCTCTGTTTCCATTATTTTTTGCAAATGAAATATTAGAATTTTTAATTACCGCTATTAGTTAGTTGATGAATGTAAGGTATTTGTGATTGTATTCTCTGTGAGCTTGGTCATAAACCGGTTTCTTCTTGGATGGATTAAGAAGTTTATTAAAGTTAATAGATGTTATGATTAGTGGAGGAATTTGAAACGAATGACTGTTTCACTCTTGATGTTTGTTTTTAAGTTGAGGAAGTAGGAGATTGGTTTTGTGTGGTATTAAATATATGTTCTTATTATGTTGTTTTCGAGCATATTGTGTTGATGGGTTTTCTTTGTTTCTGAGTATGAAGTTGACAGTGTGTTCTTTGAGCTTGTGCCGAACTAGGGGGAATATAGTTTGTTGCTATGAATATGGTTATACCATAGTGCTTTTTGTGTCGATGTTTACCTTTTATGGTTAGTATTAAGGGGTTACTCGGGGATGAGTATCGGCTTATAAATTCAGTTTGAAACCCAGAATGAGTTTTTATTGAAAAGTTCTTTGATGGTATTCTCGTACTGATTCCTGTTGTTAGGAACACTGTAGCAATAAAATGTTTACAACATGTAAGAGTCATTAGTCATAAGGTGAAATCGAGTATTCTTACCACTATTATAATACGAACCTGGTATCGATGTTTTATAGATCTGTATCATAGAAGTAGAGATTAGTGGTAGCTCATAGTGTTACCTGAAACCTGTTGTATTGTGTATTTATACTCTCGCATCATAGGTGTGGTTTAAGGTATTCTTGAGTTTACTCTTTTAGTTATCTGAATATGTGTTATGTCTAATGGGTGTTTGTCACTGTTTTGGTTCAGTCGATAGTGAAAATGTAGATATTTTGTTGTACCAAATCTTGACTGCAAGCTAGATGATTTTTCAGAAATAATTACAAGTGTGAAATATAGTTTTGTTTTGACATTAGGAAATGCAAGGAATATATAGGAAAGTCAATTAATATTTTTTTCAGTTAGTAAGGAAGTCCACTTTGATATTTTTTTTTAAAATGTAGATGACGGTTCTTATTATTCTGTTATTCCTTTTATGTAATCGGCAGATTCAATAGTATTATAAAGTAGATGTGCTTTTGATAGGACTGAGATGACTAGTATGGTTTTCCAATGTGTATTTATGGACTTGAACTTTTGCGAATGATGAGTTACGTTATAGAATTAGAATTTTTGTTTTGATCCTCTATTTAGTAAAAAAATTATGAATGCTATGTTTATCATTCTGAACTATTAATTACAAGTTTATATAATTATATATATATACCTGCTGGGATATGTATATGTATACACAAGTCATGGTGTATACATGTACATACGCCAACATGTATATAAAAGTATGAACTTATAATTAACAGAGCAGGATGTATAGAAAATTAGTTTATAATTAATTGGTTTATGGAAAGCTTGTATGTTTGTTAAAAGCGATGGGTGTTGTGTTGATTCAGTTGATATATGATTATTTTAGTTCTTTTCTATTCAATGGAATCGTGATTTCAATATGGACATTTTATTGTACAATTTCAGATAAAATGCTAAGTTAATGTGGAGGTTATTATTTGATTGGATTTGTGATGGAGAAAGTATTGTGATCTTTTCTTCTTTTGGGAAACATCATGTTTAAGTATGTATGTTATGGAAAATGGAAACATGGATCTAAATGGATTTCTGATTGCTGTTTCAATTTTATAATTGATGCAATAGAAATGGAGTGTTAGTGAAATTGTGTAATTTAGTTCATTTCATTTCAATCATTAATATCTAGATCAAGTGTTTTGAGATAATACAAGTGTGATCCTTAGATTGGGGGGCTGACACTAGTCTAGTACCTTGTGGTGATAGAATTTCTGTCAGTTGTGCCTGACACTAGTCTATATCCTTATGGGAAAGAATTTTTGTCAGTTGTTTAATTAAGTGATAATTATAAATTCAAGGGATATGGGTTTTCAATTAACAAGATAAAACATTATGGTTTCATCAGACATAATGGATTGCTACGAGGTTTTCTTACGGATACATAGCGTAGGTCCTTATGTGGACACCCATGAACTATTGGATCATTACTTTGTCATTTTCTTTGCGAGTTTATTTCTGTTAGAAAGAGATACAGTGCTTGCTGATTTTGGTGTAACAAGAGTGGAATTATGTTATTAGATTTCAATAACATATGGATTTAATCTGCATAATTGTTATGTTATACTGACTTTTATGGTTGCAAAATTTTGGAGATGATTCGTTATCTTAATTAATGTGACTGAGCCCTGTTTGCAATTGTGCTTGTGTTTATTTTTTATTTTCAAGTTTTAGATGGATAAATCAATGAGTATGGGACAGTGGATAGCAGTTGTTAAGATTTATGGGAAATAGATCATTTCTTGGTTATTAGTTATTAGAACTATTCATAGAATGTAAAGGATTGGTTAAAAAGGAAATTTTATCTTTGAAACTAAGTCTTTGAATAAAGAGTATTCTTATTACTCTGATGTAATTCAGTTGAAAACTATAAAGAAGCAATTACTATGATTATATGTTCCAGTTTGTAATTTAAAAAAATAAAATTTATTATTACTATGGTTCTATGTGGTTTTGTTTATGGTTGATTCTTCATTGGTTTCATCTTTTAGTTTGAAGTTTGTTGAGGTGTTATAGGAAATGCATAAGGTTGGAAAGGGAATGAGTTGTTTTTCTGGTCCAATTTTAAGAGGAGTGTAACGCCCCGCCAGGGAACCCAAAAGAAACTAACCTAGAACAAGATACTAAGTTTAGGTGAATAATTTTTTTTTCTAAAGTTTACAAATAAGATATACATTCACATGAAAGCATTAGCCATTAACTCACATAACACACATCGCAAACACAAGTTACAATTCTAATGGGTCCCATGACGTAGTATTACTTTCTAACATAACTCATTAAATACATCAACAAATGATTCCATAAATTAAATACAACAATTACATCATAATGAGTACATCTCATGAATAGCCATGAATCCTAATAAACATACATCCACTACACATGTCACAGGGTATGCAGTAATCACTCTAATAACTAAATTACAATATCCAGATTAGGTATCACATGCGATACTCTAATACAAGATTTACATAAAAGAATATATACAAAGAACATCAATGAAGCAGTATCATAAGGAATCCAACTGTAAGACACCATCAAGCACCAACACCAGGACGTCAAATATCGAATGGTAAAGAATCACTACCACCCATCCATGTAGAACCACAAAGGTCTACCCCACTGTGCTGAGGAGATAACATCGGACCCCAAACGGATAATCAAATCAAATCAGGAAACACCTCTAGGAAAGGAATCCTGAAAGCTTACTAACTCAAGGTCAACATATATGGTAATTGGTATGACTCACTAAACCAGAGGCAACTGACCATGTAGGATAACTAGACTATGTGTAGAAAGGTGTCATCATGTACGTCTAACCCTTGAGTCTCATCCTGGTAATCTCTCTGGATCCCGGCACCCAAGTGACCATACATGGTATCAATGACTTCTCGTACTGACGAAGCCACTAACTATGCCAGAACACACACCTCAATAGGCAGCAAGCATCATCTCATCCTCATCTCAGTCTGTACTAGCACTCGAGCATGGGAGAGGAAACTCATCTTATTAGGTTCATTTTAATATCTCTCAGTGTTATTTTAGGTTTTCACTTTATTACAATAACTTACCATAAGTGATTCTAGCAGCCACTTGTGGGCCCTGACGCTTATTGCAAGCCACCTCCTATCACATATCTAGTTAAACTACCCTAGGCTCAAAGATCTCTCCTAGATCAAATCTCAGATAGAACAGGTAGTCACACATCCAGAATTATCACGAAAACCAAGATTGACTACATAAACATAATCATTGATTCACATAATACAACAAGAGCCTATAAGGTCATCTGGAACATAAACAAAACACACTCACACCAAACATGATAAACAGCATGAGTAATAGATAATTCCCAAGCCTCTGTCTTTCCTAGGTCATCTAGTCCCCATAAAACTGATAAACTCAACATATAGGAAATATAAAATCATATTGAGCTAAACAACCAATTTCAGTAGTAAATAATGCATGAACAGATGAAAAGACAATTTATACATATTTTAGCATTAATTAAAAGTCAATTTTGTCCATAAAAATGCAACACACAATATTCTTCATACTTAAGCCAAATTGAATAAACAACCCTAATTTAATCAATTGACTAAACCTAATTAATTGCCCATAAAACACAAGGTCTAACAACATTGAATATTTTCTAATAAAGCAATAATTTATTCACATGCTTCCCTAATGTTTTATAAAATTACGAAAAGAATTTATTATTACCCAATAATAATAAATTACAAATAAAATTTACTAATAAAATTTATCATACAAATAGGACTCGTTAATGAAAACTTATTTAAACAAATTCACAACTTTTAATAAAAACAACTTTATTAATTACCAATTTAATACTAACAAATTTAATATACTAACCAAATTTAATATAAAACAATTTAAAATTTTTATTAATAAATAATAATAAAACAATTTAAACATTTTATAAATAAATAGTAATAAAATTAATAAAGAAATCACATAAACCAAAAAAATGCATCTCATAAAATGGGGGGCTCATTATGGGTACCGCGCCCACTGGCGAGTCTGTCCCCACCGCATGGCACCACTGTGTCATCGGCAGAGCCAGGTTTTGTCAATGGTATCGTGGTACCGCCGACAGGTGGCCATGGCTATCGAGGGAGCAGGGGGAGTACGGGGTTAAAACCCGTGCCCTCCCTCAAATTTTTTTATAATTTTTTTATATTTTAAACATTTTTCTTTTAAAAAAAACAATCACATCAAACCTATCTTAATATATATGTATTCGATTTTTTAAAAAAGCATATATTTTTAAAAAGAAAACTAACTTTTTATTTATTTATTGTTTACTTTTGACAGGTCTGGTCTTTTTCGAAAATGGAAAAACCAGTACAGAGATTAATGTTTCTAGATTTGGAAATCATAAGATTTTTTAAGAAATTGAAGCATGTCAATAATTATTTTGTCTCACATATAAAGACTATAATATTTATTCTTCCTCCTATTGGCTTCAATATAAATTTTTGTCCTATACGGGTATTTTTTTTTTACTGTATATTTTTACATAGAGCATGGGATTTTTTTTCCAGAATGAGGAATTTTCACCCAAATTGGGTTTTCATCAACAACCCACTAAATTAGTTTAATCAAACTATAGAACTAACTATATAGAGATTGATTTTTCATTTTCTAGGTGTTCTAGGATGAATTTCCTCCCGAAATTTCGACAGCATAACCCTACTATGCCAAGTTTGTATAAAAATATGAAATGACAATATCAAGAGTTTTCTAATCTTCAATTTGAAAGCATAAATAGATAACATATCTAAATCTATAAGCCAAATCAAACATGAAAAATTGTTGAAAATATACAAACAAAAACACAGGGAAGTTCCTCAAAACCCTACCTCAATTCCAATGCTAGAAACTGAATAAGATTGCCTGTAGAATGCTGAATCTCCCAAATCTGACAATAGAAAAGCTCAACCTACAAATTCTGAATCACAGTGCATACAATACCCAAATCCAAGGCAAGCAATCTTCACCAAGAATTCAAGCACAACTCCAAAAAGCTCAAGAACACATAGAAAGCACAAAAACTCCAAAAGCTCTCCCCAAAAATGCATCAACAACTTCTTCCTCCAAATGAATGCAAAAATCCCCATAATAGGGATTCAACTCCACTAAACAAGTAAAACCCTAGATGACTCACAAGGAACTCCTAATCAAACTCTCTCACTTTTGTTGAGAGAAAATACTAATTAATAATTAAAAATAAATATAATTGTGCACAACTCAACTTAGTCTCCTAAAGACAAGTTGTCACATATTCAAACAAGACAATTTCAAATACAATAAAGCACATGTTTAAAATTGAAATCCATTATTAAACAAATTTAATATTCCAACATCATTAAATCATGCAATATATTAATTTAATAACTAATGGACAATTTCAAATATATTTTCACACAATTAATTAATTAATATCAAATATCCTAATATTTGATTTTTAATTAATTAATATTCATATAATAACATAGGAAATAAATTTAATATTACTTTCTAATTATAATATTAAATTCCATAACCATAGAAAATCACATAATCAATCCAGCAATAAAATAGGACCATCAAATAAACATACAAACTCAGAGATGGGATCCATGAACTTTGTCACCTGACAAATTCAGGTAAGGTAGTCAACAGATACTTATCCAACAATTAGGATAAATGGGCTTAGGCAAGGGTTTTTGGGTCCATCTGTTACCTCCCCTCTTTACCATTGAGACGAGTATATTTTTGGGCATGCTCACTCTTGCCAATTCAAGGAAGACGATGCCCTGTACCTGCAAATCTGTCATCACAAATCAAAGCATGTACATACAACAAATGGAAAACAATGGTAGGGTACGTTCGGTTGTGTGGATCTCGACAAAGCAAGTAACTACGCCTCCGCCCTCTACCATACAGACACATAAAATAGATACATACATATGAACACCATACACATGCTAGTATGGGGTAAGTACACCATAATCCAACTAAAACATAAAACATTGCCACATGATAATATATACATCTAAATATGACATCACATAATCATAATCATAATCTAGATCATCAATAGTCATTGAAATAATAAAATTTTCACACAACAATGTGGCCTAAAAGAGTATGGCATCTAAAAAATTGAAAGCAAAATATGGAGGTACTACACTCAAGCTTAAGAAGGACTCCTTCTTAGATATTTGGTTCACATGGTGTAACAACCAAGTAGGACAGCAGAGAGTTTACTGTAGACTTGACAGGATTTATGTAGAAGAATCTTTCTTTTCCTTTTAGAAACAGACTGGTTGAGCCCCTATGAGTGTTTCCCCCACCACTATGTTTGACCACCACCCAATAGATGCTTTAATCTCCTTGGAGTGTGAATCTGAGGCTTATCATGTTAAGAAAAATAGTAGCTTTAAACTAAACACCTCGCTCCTTAATGATGAAGACACTGATGAGGCTATCAAAATGGTTACCACTTTATGTAAACTCTGCAATTAGGGATTAAACCAGGTGGATATGTGGAGTCACTTAGTGGAGTCTTGGAGGAAGATGTATCAGGTTGTGGGGAAACAAAAGGCTATTATTAGAAACCAAGAAGAGCACTCCCTGAAATGTACTCTTAACTCTATAGAAATGGAACTGCAAAATAAGGGATCTGACCCTCAATTAGAGGAATAGATTAAGAAAGTTAAATATCAATTAAGAAGTATTGAACAATATAAGATTAGTGGGCAGAAGACTAGAGCTAGGATGAATTGGATGAGGGGTGGAGATAAAGGTTCCAAATATTTCTTCAATGTCATTAGAATAAAATAGAAAAGATAACGTATTGAAGGTATCCAGATTAATGGGGAGGTTTCTATGGATTCAAACAACATCAAAGAGGCCTTCTTTAGTTTTTACAAAAATCTATTCTCTTTAGAATTTAATGAACACAACATCCAGAAAATGGAGAGTTGTCTTAAGTTGATCCCCAACAAGATCCAAGAAGTGGAAGCTAATAGACTCAATCTGCCAATCTCCCTAGTAGAAATTGAGGAGGCAATCAAATCTCTGGCCAATGATAAAGCCCCTGAGCCAGATGACCTCCCTACTGAATTTTACAAACATAATGTGGCCTGGATTGGACATGAGTTGCTAGACCTGTATGAGGAAGCCTTCAGGATAGGTTCTTTGGGCGCTGACATCAACAAGGGTGTTATTAAATTGCTTCCCAAGGATGGTGACAAGTCCTTAGTTAAAAACTGGAGGCCCATTACAATTCTGAATTTATCTTATAAGGTGATAGCTAAGGTTCTTGCTAGGAGACTTGGGAACTTACTAAATGATTTTATATCTCTAA
Organism: Chamaecyparis obtusa; assembly: GCA_027943335.1. Classification (NCBI taxonomy): domain Eukaryota; kingdom Viridiplantae; phylum Streptophyta; class Pinopsida; order Cupressales; family Cupressaceae; genus Chamaecyparis; species Chamaecyparis obtusa. The sequence continues at coordinate 131,827 of BSBK01003331.1, read as the reverse complement.
CTCAGACAGGGTTCATCAAAGGGAGATTCATCCTTGAAAACCTAATTACTAGTTGGAAAGCCATGCATTGGGCAAGGAGTGAAGATCATAATACAATCATGGTGTTATTGGGTTTCAAGAAAGATTATGACATGATTGAGTGGCCTTTTGTTATTGGAATGTTGAAGGCATTCGGTTTCCCTCCATATTTTTGTAAATGGATCAATATCTTGCTCACAGACTCTTCAAATGCTATAGATGTGAATGGTGACCTCTCTGAAAGTATCACTCTCCAAGGTCCATCAGACAGGGATGTCCAATTGCCCTAGCTTTATTTGTAATTGTTGTTGATGCTCTATTCTATATTCTAAGAGCTCCCCAGTTAGGTCCTCCTGTAAAAGATATTACTCTCCCTGATAAGGAATCCTTGCTCAATGCTCAATTTGTAGATGACATCACATTGTTTATCATCTTGGAAGAATATAATTTTGATAACATGCTTAGCAGGCTACAGTTCTTTTGTGATGTTTCGGGAGCCAAAGTGGCTCCTCACAAATCTTCAGTTATTTGGTGGTCTCCTACTCTACCAAAATGGGTAGAAAGGAAAGGTTGGAGGTGGTTAGGGCCTAATGATATTGTAAGATACTTGGGCATTCCCTTCTCTATTGATCCATCCCTAAAAGACATGTGGAACTAGTTATACACCAAGATTGAAAAGAAGTACATCAAATGGCAGACTCATTCGTTATCTTTAGCTGGCAGAGTACAAATTGTGTAGAAAGTCCTATCATCTCACTACATATATTTTTCCTTGGCATGGCTATTCTCCAACTATCATTTTGGGTAGATTGAGAGAATTATGAGGGACTTTCTATGGTCAAATGGTCTAGGCAACAAGGAAAGACATTATGTCAAATGGCAGTGGTTTTGTATGCCCAAAAATAAAGGGGGCCTGGGAATAAAGATTTGAGAGATCAAGGTCTGGCATTGGCCTCCAAGTGGGTTACACAAGCAGTAACAGGTAATGAGCTTTGGAAGGTCTTGGTCAGAAATAATATCAGTAAATCAAAGATCAAGAAAGGTAAAGGATGGGACGATGTGCTTCTCTAGGACAAATTAATGGGGAACATGAATTTATCAATCTTTGGTTCCAAGGTGTTTCAGTGCATTTGGAAAGCCTGGGTTCAGGCGAGAGACCTTCTCTTATTCAGGGGTTCTAGTGGTGGTCCGCCTACATACTTTGTGTTAGACAGATCAATTTGGTGGGGGGTAGAGGCTAATAACAAGCCATTGGCACTAACACAAAGCTACTCTGCAAAAAAAATGGGTGAAGTATGGCATTTCTACTATTCAAGATGTTATGATTGACAATCGGCTAGGCGATTGGGAGGAGCTATCCAATAAGTACCATATCCCTTCCTCATAGAAAAAGACATACTCCATTTTATCTAAGGTTGTGGATCCTTTTTTCCCTGGTAGAAGTATGAACACTAGTCAATTCATGTAATGGGTCAAATGGAAGGATGGTAGTGAATTTCAAAAGATCTCTACTAAGCAGATTTATGGCACGCTGAAAGATAAGGTGGATATTTTTGAGAGGGTGAACCTTGGCTGGGGGCTGGATCTCCCAGTATCTAAATGGAATATCTTTTTTAACTTTTTATGGCACTCCCCATGTGAGCCTAAGAAATCCTGCTTTAGATGGCTTCTACTCTTAAAGAAACTTGTTGTGGGTAACACCCTACCTCATAACTTAGGAGAGCCTATGTGGTGTGAATTTTGTTCTGTTCCTGAGTCTTTTGAACATTTATTTTTTAATTGTGCTTATGCTCGGGGTGTTTGGTCTATTTTCTTTGGGTCTCCTGTTGATTAGAACTACAAGCCCAGTCTATCCTGGTCTGAGATCCTTGCTGGTTATATTGAGTCCTTTGATTTGAATATGAATACTTTTTGGTTTGTTCTTACTTGTGAAATTCTTTGGTTTTTGTGGAAAGAACAGAATGGTGAGATATTTTAGAAGAGAAGGAGACAACTTACTGAGTTTGGATGTAAACTCACCCACTTTCACATCATGTCACAGGTTGCTGCTACTCTAGAGATTTCCAGAGACAGGTTTATGATACTCATGAGAGAAGGCCAACTGTTGATTCACAAGGACATAGTATCCTGCCAATACCTCTCCATGCACAAAGATATGCTCCGACAGAGGGAGCTTGACAGTCTTAACCATTTCATCGAGGACATGCATCTTGAAGACAAAAGGTTGCCAGAGCCTAATACACAAAGTTAGCAAGGGAAACACTTCTTTTTGATATAGCATGCTTTTATCTTTTTAAAGATCTAACAACAATGTTGCACTCATTCTAAGGGATATAGTTCTTTTGTATTAGCATACATCATCTGAAATTTTGTATTGTATTATCAGAACATGCGATATGGTAAATATGTAAAGGTATGATGTAATCCTATATGGTATGCTCTGATGTAAACTGATACTGTTGAAGACATTGATGTAACCCAGTTTATAAATTATGTTAATACAAAAAAAAATGACATGTTAGAACCTAAATTTATAATCTTTGCAATGAAATATAGATACATATCTACCCAAGCCATGTCAATAATAGGAAGGTGTTGAAAACACCTTAACAATTCAATGTACCTTTATTGCATTGAAACCCATTTCTCATTTATCTTGAAAATCATAAGCAACCCATGTTAGGTTCCTTGGTGATCACGATAAACATTCTCAACTTTTAATGTGTTATTTTTATTCTATATTTGATGAATGAAAGAAAGGTATGTGAAAATCATCCTTATACCAATATACTCAAAGACTCCATGAAAAGTGTTCATACATGTCATAATATTGGTCAAGATCATAATGCAACCTCCCTTTTACATGCCCATACACATCATAGAATGTGTCATACACAACTCCCAACATGATGATCTAGTGCACACCACAATATACTAATGCGCGGTTAAGCCATTCCACCTTAAAGTTGGACAGCTACCTCCTCATGTGACAAATTATACTCATCTTCCAAATAGGATGACTACTCTTCCATGTTAGACAAAATTACTAGAAATTGGATTAGTGAGTCTATAGAAAATGCATTAAAGTAAGCATTATGAATGCAAGGTTAGGACATATTGTGGGAAAGAATCTCATATAATACCACCCTTTTATATAAAATAATTATAAAGGAATAATTTATTCACTTACTATAGAATCTCTACAAATTCTATAATTAAAAGGCCATCATTCATGTTTGCAATTTATATATAAGTTTATATAGTTTAAATATTTCTTTTTGTAGATACCTAAAAGTGTCCTCATATAATTAAATAAGTATTTTATTTATTTAAATAATTTTTCAAAATTTCTCTATTAATTAAATAAATATTTATTATTTATTTAATTAATTCATCAGCCCCTACCTCTATTATTTAACTAAATATATTTATTTATTTATCTAATTCATTAGCCTTTTGTATCCTGGGATTAAATAAATATTCATTTATTTGGTTGTCTATTTTTCCACTTTCCCTTTATACTATTATTTATTTATTTAATTAATTCATGATCTTTGTCTTCTATTTCCAAACAAACTTCTCCACTCACATGGATCAACTCTAAATTTGGAAGCATGTAACAAATGTCGCATGTCTATTCATTTAACATTTCTATCTTCACATCTCTAAACATGTCTAGATCTAATGTATCTTTTGATGTACTAAGAAAAGTCAATATCTTCTACCTACCACCCAATATCATCCCTCCATTTGCATCAACTTATTAATCTCCTTAATTCTCATTATCTCTCACATCATCCTTACTTATCATCTAATCTTAATCATCAATTTTTTCACCTCTTAATCTCTACCCTTTATTTTCATTAGGATTTCTATAAAACATATTCTCCTCTCATTTGAATTCTGATGCTAATGCCTATCTTAGTGAGCCTTTATATACTTGTGATATATTGCATACTTGCCTACTTGTGGTCTTTTGATAATTCTTGTTATCACCATTATCGTCATACTATATGTACCATCCTAAAAAGTTAGTACCCATAATTGGATGCTCTATCATGCCCCATTTTGGTGATTTTGAGATCTGATGTTTGTTATGCTTGATCTTAGAAACCCGAATCTTCTTTTCCCACATCTTTTCCACCATCCCAACACCCAATCCAAATTTAAGCTCAAAACTCTTCATACATAAAAATTTAAATGTTATGTACCTAGGAACAAAATGTTTGAGATATTATCTTCTTGCTTATTTTGGCCCAAATTTGGCCTAGAGTCCTATGCCAAAGTTTTGGTGGGAAATTAGACCCAGTGGTTGGTTTGGATTATTTTGTAATCCCAAAATTATGGATGAAATATATAAACACCCTATCTCTCCCAATTTTTTTAACTAAGATCCATTATTAAGTGCAATCAAGTTTTCATAAGGCATTAAATAGATCAAGCAATCAAGCATTCAAGTGATTGGATTTAGTATTTGAATGCAAGCATCTGAGATCTAGTTTCTTCGCAATCATCTAAGTCAATTCCAAGGAAATATTATCCATTTAATCAAACTTCTCTACCATGATGACCAAGTAGAGGAGTTCTCAATCAAGCAAGAAGATCCTTCCTTCCATTTGCATTCATCTATCCTTCATTACAAGTGATTATCAAGCATATCTACATTGAAGATCGAAGAGTGGCGTTCATAGATCAATGTATTTGTGAGGGAATCCTTGATTCTATTCTACATTATAATTTAAACTCCTTGCATTCAATAACATTCAAACATCTTCATGGGTATGAGTGATTTCTACATCCATCCATAATGGTTTATGCAAGGGTAATCAAACATTTACCTTTTCACATACTTTCCTTTATGCAATTTCCTTTCATTTTCAAGGTTGATTCCTAAATAGGGTTTTGACCAAGGAAAACCCCTTTTACCCAACCCTTTCCCTATTTTTCTATGTGCAAGAACAAGTTACAAACTTGTCAAAACTTTTCTAGGCATATTAGGAATAATTTGAGATTTTCTAAAAGTTTCAGCCAAAAGTTCTTGGAACAGAATGTATGAAACATTTTGTTCCAAGAGTACCTAATATTTGAAAATTTTGTGCCCTATAATTTCATTCCAAACTAAAATCCTAGGTTAGTATAGTAGTCTGGATCCCAATTCAAGTCATTTCTAGTTTCTGATAGTGATTAGTTATCAATCTCTTATTTATGATTTTATCTCTATTTTTCTATCTTACCTTCTACATTGCATCTCTCCTCTTTCCATTTTTAATTCACACATTTTTAGTGAAGGATCATTTTCCCATTCAATGCTTAGGTTGTAGTTGAGCCTATTGGGACAACTTCCTTCTAAGTATGCAATTTGGAAAAGGAGTAATCAACCCCTTTGCATTGCTTCCCTTTTCCTATTGTTCACTTTGGTGAACCTGATGTATGACATTTCCTCTTCTAATTTTAATGATTAGATATCCTTTGTATGCATGTTGTGCTTCTAGGTTCATGTTATTGTACATTTTGGTGAGCCCGATGTGTGACATTTCCATTTTGATTTTGGTGGTAGATCCCCTTCATGCATTAGATCCTCATGTTTGATTTGATGGTTAGATGTATTTTTTATTAAATGTGCAATTATTCTTAGTTGATGAATGTTTGCATATCTCTTTCAAATTTTATATTTATATTAGATCTATCTATCTTTTATTTTCTGATGTATGATTTTTATTATATTGAGTCCTACCTATAGCATTCCAATTAGGAGAAGTGGTAGACTTATGGGTTCCTTTGAGCCTAAGTACTCTTTATTTCCTAGAAATCTTGATGAGACAAATATGCCTACAAATGATATTCATCCTATTGTTGAGAACAACTCTTTCCACTCTTCTTATTATGAATACGAGACCTTAATAGTTCCTCCTATGCAAGTGCTAAAGTTTTCCTGGGACTGAGAAAAAAATGAGCAATAGTTAGGAAAAGAGAAGTCCAATCTTGAGGTCATCTCTGTGGTAGAGGTTTTGAGGAAGATAATTCATAATGATGAACACGTGTTAATATCTTGTGTAGTATCTCTCATGTCATTAATAACAATGTAAAACCTATTAGATATTGTGCCCAAGAATTGGGGTTCATTCTACCTATCACTAGTGTTGAGACTTCCATTTCTATTCCTACTTTAATACTAGTGTGTCTCCTTATGCTCTGCCTCTTATAAGGACTTCCATTCAAAGCACTAATCATACACATGTTATAATTCTTGATCTTATTGTTCCTCCTCATTCTTGAGTGGTCCATGTGTTTCCTTACCATCATGCATGCCCGCTTACAATATTGCTCCATTTTCCTAGTCCATAGTTCCTTCCATTTCCCATAATGGTCCAAACCTTTCACACATATCTCCAACCACTCTTTCTACTGAATCCACTATCAATAGCTTGGCTCAAACCACTTCATCCTTGCAACCAAAAATTGTGTCCATGACTCAATCCAATTTTAACATTCATACTTGTGACACTGCTTATCCTTTGTCCTTATATATCATTTGTGTCGTTATCCCTCAATACATGGAAATTCCTCATTTATAAATTTACAATGGTAAGGGTGATCTCTTAACTCATGTTAAAACCTTTCATACATTTTTTAGTGATTTTTCTCATGGTCATAGGTATATGGATAAAGTATTTACTAAAACCTGTAAAGCTAAATTCTTGCAATGGTATAGTTATTTTCATCATTGTTCCATTGACTCTTTTCAAAAAATTTCTAATGTTTTTATTCAACAGTTTCAAAACAACATTGCTCCTAAGATTTATTTGACTGGTTTGATGCATTGTAAACAAGGTGTGAAAGAAAAAGTGACTAATTATATTAGTAGATTTAAGAATTTTCATGCTCATATTTCTTATCATGTGATTGATATTGATGTTCAATGTATTTTCATTGCTAATTTAAAAAAAGACCTTAGAGATAAGATATTTCTTTCTGAATTCTCTTCCTTTACTCAATTGTGTGTAATGCTTCATAATTATAAACTTCAAGTGAGTCAATTTTAGATAACATCTCCAATGGCTCTGGTTGATAAGAGTGATTCCACATCCCAATCCTTTCACAAGTTTAAAAAACCTAAGAGCTTCATCAAGACAAATAATTCATCAAATAACATTAATGGGAAAGTGGAAATAGCATCCATAGGTGTGGCTCCTTTGTCATATATTTTTAGACCTTCTTGTAATTTTACACCTCTTTCTGAATCTTTACATAATGTGATGTTGAATTTGATTAATGATAATGTTTTACAAATTCCTCACATTAAACCAATTGACACATCCAAACCCTTGCCTAAATATTTTGATCACAAAGATTTTTGTCAATACCATCGTCAACCTAGTCATGATACTGAGAATTGTTTCCATTTGAAATTTATTATTTAAGACCTCATTGATTCTAATTTTATATTTGTCGATGGTGTTAATGATCAACGAAGCAAGTCTATAGCACCTCCCAACTAAAACTTGCAAATTTATACCAGTCCTTTGCCTTCTCATTCAACCAATAACATTGAGTCTACTCAGTTTTTATCTTCTTCTTCCACCCATGTTGTTGCCAATGACATTGAGTATACTCAAGCCAACAATGTTGTAAACCTTATTGATTAATCTAAACCCAAATCTGAAGTTGAACATGATATTTGCATTAAATTTGATCCTAAAGAGATTATTAAAGAACATGATGGTCCTCTATAAATCATAGAAAAGGTTAATGGTCTCCTTTCTCATGATGTTCTTATAGATCCTGTTGGTGCTCAAAAGTTCAGTTTATCTTTTGAGACCAAGTTTGTAAAATTTTGTCCAAGTGTCGGAATTAGTGTCCTAAAAATTATTAAAAGATGCTTAGTTTGAAGTGCATGGAAAATAGGGCATGTTATTTTTCACAATGAACCATTGGGATAGGGTGTTCATTGCCTTTCATTTGATGTATGTAGTGGGTTTGAACTTTTAATTTTCAGTTCTGGCATGTTTAGGGAATAGGCTTTTAGAGGTGTTCCCAGAATTCTGCATTTTGTGTTTGTCCAAAATTACATAAAATAGCCCATTTCGGATGATTGTATCTTTTTCCTAGTGATTGTTCATAGCATGTTGGTTGTTGCATCATGCTTTAGGCATGAGAGAGAGTGTCCATGCCAATTTTCAGCTCCACATGTGCCTGTTTAGTCACTTTTCTAGAGCCATTTCATTTGCAAATTGTTAAGTTTTGTCAGGAGTGCACTGCCCAGTTTTCTGAAAGGCCTACTTTGAGGTCTCCTAGTTCATGCCCTATCCATGATCAAGTATAATTGAATGTTGCTCCATACTATAAACTTGGAAAAGTACTTTTCTGAAGATTTTGAAGTCTCTGCCAATCCATTTGGCCACTTTCCCAGGCCAATTCCAAATCAGATTTATGCACATTTCATTGTTTTAAATCCTGACTTTGGCGTGTGATTGTATTTGGTCACTTGATCTTTGGAACGAGAACATCATGATTTTATTTTCACTATGTGGAGGTTAATCAGTGCCTAAGTTACTGATTCATGAAAGTTTCAGTGGGTGAGTTTTTAAAGCCAGTTCCGGAGGTGACTTGTGTGATTTTGGCAGTGTGGAAAGTTTCAGTCTTCTGAGTGGCCATGTTTGATCATTAGTTACTTTGGGCTCAAATATTTTTGAGCAATTTCCTTTGACCGGTGTACTGTATTGTTGAAGGTGAACTTGTGCTCCTGATAGTGTGATCCTGTGGTGGCTTTTTGTCAGTTTTTGAAACCACTTCTGGAGGCTAGTTAATGTTGTTGGTCAATACTGCCAAAATGTGAAAAATGAATGTTGTGGTCGAATTTTCTGATGCACTAAGGTTTGTTCTTATCATGGGGTTGCATTTTGGATTAGCAAAGGGTAAATATGAGGTTTAAAATGGTTAATCCTTTTGCCACATTCTCAGATTGGTATCCATTCTAGATAAAAAAAATTGCATCTGAGTGCATTTAGTGACAGTGTTGTACGCAGTTTTTGAGTGTGTTCATACCATATTTTAAATGCCATTTAACGGTAGTATGGTGCGCACTATGTTATGCTTTATGTGATTGCATTTTGGGTTTATGTGCACATGTTTATTTGGTGTGTGCAAGTGTTCAAGGAAGAGTTGTGTGTGCACTTGGAGTTTGGAGGATGTGTACATTTGTGAAGTAGAGTGTGTGTCAATCAAAGGGGCAGTGCACCATACATAACTTCATGGAAGTATGTTGCATACAATGGAAGATGTCACAACATATGACAAAGGAAATGGAGGTGCTACCGGTGCGTGCCAACATTAGAATAAAATAAAAGATGCAAGGGTATGCACACTTTTTAAAAGTATTGTGCACATGGCCTTGAGGGTGCGTATGCTAGTTTGAATGGAACGTTTTGGCATGAAGAAAGACGTGAGTGTGCTTGCACTTGGCAAGAAGGAATGTGCACCATGAGGCATTGCAAAGAGATGTTTGTAAAGCCAAGAGGTACGTGCCATTTCCAAGGGATTGGAGTTTAGCATAAGTATGAAAGGATCTTGCCAAATGTGACATGTAGGTTAATCGAAGGTGTGCGTGCCTTATCTAAAGTTATGAGGCAGCATAAACAAAAATATGGAGAGAAGCAAAGTTCAAAAGGGGTGCCAGCATTAAAACAAAATAGAGAGGTAAAACCAAAGGAGCTACCTGCGAAGTTGAATGGATGCCTTGTGCAAATTGTAGGAGGATGTGCTAATAGCTAGTGTAATTGCTAAGGACGCCTGCAATTTCATGTGAAGGCTGCCAAGTGGTGGTTGCGTAGAAGTTTTTTGGGTATGCGTGAGTCAAAGTAGAAAATCCTAGAGCTGTTGGCTCACGCAATGGAATGAAGGCGCCTGTGTGAATGAGCAGGGGACTTGCATATGCAAAGGAGGTAGCCCATTTGAATGTAAGGGGGTGCGTGATGCATCTTATGAAAGCAAATGCCAATGTAAATACAAAGTGAAAGGGGACTGGCACATGAATGTTAGATGAGGCTGCCTATAATCAAAGGGGGCACGTGTCATAAGGTAGGTTTGTTTATGTTTGTTGAGTGCCTTGTACAAGTGGAGAGAACAAAGGAGGGATGCCAGCGTGTGAAGTCAAGATACCTTGTGCAAAGGAGAGAACAAAGGAGGATGCCAGCATGTGAAGAGGAAGACTCACGCATTGAGCTAGAGGGATGCGTGAAGTAGGAAAAGAGGCAACATACTAAAGTGACTGGTCAAGTATCATGAGAGTTGGCATGACTTTGTGATGTGGTGAGGCAACTCTTCCAACCGCTCGCAGTAATTAAGGTTCAAATCCTGAAGCTTTGTTATGTTCTCGAGACATTTTAATTCCTCAGACATGGATGAGAGTTGATGACACCCCGCCAAACTGAGATGTTCAAGCAATGTTAGGTTTTTAGAAGACGTCGGTAACCTCCTCATTGCACCACTCAAACTTAGGTGTTGCAGATTCCTTGAGATTGCCAAAATTGCTAGGTAGTGACTGCAATTCTCTAGAATGTATCTCTAGGTGCTCCATAGATCGGAGAAGGCAGAATTCATCTGGAAAACTCACATCATTATAGCCTATAGATGAATTGAGTAATATATTTTTCAAGTGTTTGAGATGTCACATTGATTTTGGAAAGCCTTGAAATTTGCAGCATCTACACATATACAACTCCCTTAAATGTAAACGGGTCGGTGCATGGGTGTTGAGTAAAGGAACGTGCCAGCCATGGAAGAAGAAAACAAAGAAAATGAAGGCTCATGCGCAACCAAAACAAGGAAAATGTGAAGGAAGGTGCATGTGGGTTTATCCCACATGCACCCTATTTGGGATTTATGTGATGTTTAAAACTATGAGTGCCCAAACTAGAAGTAAATTGAGAGAAGAATGAGGTTGTGGTTGCCTCATGCCCTTGTGGGCCTGCATAGATGTGCATGCCAACTTGCACTATGGGTGAAATTTTGAATAAGTCTTTAAAACACTCCAAATGTTTATCCCACATTGGCCCCTCAAAGGAACTTTGAAATGTTTAAAGCCAACTCCATGTACATAATCAATTAGAAGAAAGAGTAGGAGGCTCTGCTCGTGCACGCGTGGAGGCTTCCTTGGGAACCGTGTTGGCGGGCCCACGGATAAGTTAATTTTGTAGACAGATGGCGGTGATGATAGGACAAAAGAGGACATGTGGCACTTTGCCGCGCGTTTATAGAATGAAATGGCGGTTAAGGATAGCATCCGGAGATCCAGCATGCGGTTAGTCACCAAGTTGCTAGATGCTAGCAATTAGGGGTCAAAAATCTAGAGATTCAGAGGACAGTGTTTGCGTGGTCGCTGGATCAGATGGCAGTTAGCCCTAACATCACGTGATTCAGAGGTGGCGGTTAGTTAACAGTAGTCGCGCAATCTCCAGAACTTTGACAGTCAAGGAAATCCATTCAGAGATTACGAGAATAGGCTTGGTTGCCAAGTCTCCGGATTTAACTCGAGGTCAACAAGCTCATTCTGAGATTCAGAGATTGAGGGATTCACCCAATTGCTAGATTTGACCATGGTTAGTTGAAGAATTCAGAGATTGTGAGAATAGTGCATTCGCATGTTCTCCAAATGGAGGTGATTAACCCAGGGTTAGCCCAAGCAGCCAATCAACCGGTGACAAGTGGCACATCCTAGTGGCCTCTGTGGTAGAAATGCATAAATAATAGAAGAGACTAGATTTAAAAGATTTCAAAAGATTTAAAATATGACATAGTTTGCACATTTGAAATAAAAGCCCAAAATTTAAATGATGACCCTGCTCACGAAATTAATGCCTAGAAGCTTAATTTTTAACCAAATATAGGCATATGATATATTTTCAAAAATGGTAGAGAATAAGGAATCTGATGACAATCATTATTTTTAGTTTCAAAGAAGTGGGAGAGAGCAATATGAGCTGGCAATTTTGAGATCAGAATCAAGTCTGTTTGGAAAATGATTGCAGGCATGTTGATCAGTTGAAGAAGAATTAGTTGCAGATCAGGTGTAGAGGAATATTGGAGATATTTTGGGGTTGACTGGACAGCTGTCATTTCTGTGTTACTGATTTCCTTTTCCTATATCTTTGGTTTTTCTCTCCATTGTAAAGGATGATGAAAATTTTCCAAAGAGGAGAGGCTTTGGCTCCATTGTTGAAATTCTTGGGAAAGTTTGTCAAATTTGGAATGTTAAGACATGGTAAAATTCTACTTGAATACAATAGAATTCCCTTGCATGTTTTTGGTTGTCTTGTTTGAATTCTGTAGCTTTTGTATACTGAATCTGTAAGGCAGTTTTTAGTGTGCCATTTACAAGGTATCTGTGATTTTAATCTCTAGTTCCTTTCAAGGAAAGGGTAAAATCTTAAGGTTAATCTCTGAGAGCTCAGGACTTTTGCAAGAATCTGATGATTAGATGTGTTCAAGAGAGGATAAATTGTAAGGCATTTCATCTGGGTTCTATTTGTGTTTTACTTAGAAGATTTATGTAGATGTATGTTTCTCTTTCCGACTCTCTGCCCTAGGATAAGGCACTGGTCTATCCTCAATTTGCAATATTTCATCATCACAAAAACTTAAAATATTATTTACTTTCATGTATGTTTGAAAGGGCCGATAAGATTAGGTTTGTATCAAGGATACTAACTAATGTTGTAATACTTTGAAGAAGTAGATTTGAATAGGTACACCCACCTGTAGCCAAGAGCTTGAAGTGAAGAAGGACTTGGTCCTTGTTAATTAGTCTTTTCTTGTTTGAATCAGGAGTTTAGGAATCATAGAGTTCCATTTAAGCACTCAAGGCTTGTATTAGGATTCCTGCATGAAAAATCACTAACAGATCCTACTTGCATGGTGAATGTCATGACCAAAGAAAATATTTACACTAGATACATGCACTGAAATTTCTATGAGAAATCTGATGTGATGATCTAGACTTTCAATAGTTTCACTTATCCTGCCTATGGCTCTATTTCTTTTCCCATAGAAATTGGTGGTAAAACCTTAGATGTCACATTTTTTGTCATCCCAACTTCCAATCAATTTCAAGTTAGACTTGGTATTCCTTGGCTCACCTCCATGAAATTCTCAGTCTCTCCTATCCATAAGTGTTTGAAATTTCCTCACAATGGAGAAATCATGATGATTAATCATAGTATCTATCAATATTTAGTGCCTCTTGGGGACTTTGACCTTGACTTCTTTTGGCCTTCCATACCTCAACCATTTCAACCTCGCAAAGACAAAAAAAATTAATCCTAGCAAAGATTTGAAAAATACAAAATATTTGTGATCTTAGTAATCCTAAAGATATTCCATCTCCTTTCCCTGGACTTGGACTTCTTCCTACTCCTCGTAAACCTCTTATATAAGCTTTTTTTCCACCCCCTATATTCTATAAACATTTTGCAGATGATATCTCTCAACCTATTATGGTTCCTTTCATTCTTCCCTTTAAAGAAGCAAAGGATTTTATGCCAATTGATCCTAAATAAAACCAAACCTCAAGCAAAACAAAATGGAGTCATTGTGCTTGTGACCACTGTCATAAAGGTTGTACTAGAGCTCGTGAGAATGCTTCCCAAAATATTTCCTCCCCTAAGATACCCACTGATGTTTTTATTCCCTTTGATCAGCCTATGCATAGCCCAAGGGAGGAAGTTAACTTGAAAAAGATGAAATTGAACAAACATGATGATTTTATTCATATCTTAGATTCTATTACATATAATTTGGATGAAGAAGATACTCTTGATGATGATGATTTTAATGTTCCTAAATAAAATGATGATGTTCATGCTAGTTATTCTAATGATATGGATGAGCTTATTTATGTTAATTATTATTTACTAGCTAGATTTGTAAAATAATTATCTCTTAGTCCTAGTGATGAACAAAGTGACCCGTCTTCATAGCACTGTCCTTGTTTGGAACTGACTATTGTTCCATCTTCTATGTGTGATGTTTCTCCTCTTGCATGTTTCCTACCCTCCCTAAATAATACAAACCAAGATGGGAGGTAGGAGATATGCTTGACTAGCTCCTCTTGAGTGGTGGATTCTTTGTGTTTGCTTGTTGTAGTGTGCTTCCCCCACAGATAAACAAGGGTCATATAAAGAAATATAAACAAAAAAATTATTAGGTAATTTTTTTGTTTATATTTCTTTATATGACCCTTGTTTATCTATTGTTGTAAGGTGATAAATGAATTGACCTATTGTGCTATTCCTCTATTTGCATCTCACTTCTTATGTATGTTATTACATGCTATGTTGTACATGTGTCATTATTTGTAAATGTGCTTTTGTGTTGTATAATTGGGGATGATGTAAAATGCTAGCTACCTATTCTTTTTGGTATCTATGATACCATCCCAAAAAGACTTCTTCATGTATATTACGTATTATTCTTCCATTGTTCTTGTAGTTCTACTACCTTTTGGGGATGATGAAATTTCATTTTGATATAATTCTAATATATATGAGTTACCATATGATCATACTGGCCCTTGAGTTAGTAGATCAATTCCATTCTCTCTTTATATGTCATGCTATTCATTTCCCTTAGTTTTTCATTTCTTATTGGTATCCCATAATGGAAACATCTCTTGTGGGTGCATGTATGCTCAGCTAAAGTCATTGATCTTGTTAAGGCATTGACAAGAACTTTAACATGGAGGCATATACCCTGCTCCTTGTTTCACATTGGTGCACACATAATCATTAAATGCCATCTCTTTTATAGATGGCTAAGGAGACAATGCTTTCCTTGTATTCATCTTTTCATTGTCATGCCCATGTGTATTATTCATTGGATCCTTAGATTGGTCCTCCTTTTCTAGATCACTTTGGAGATAATGCTTTCCTTAGGATTGATCTTCTTTTTAGGATCCCTTAATAGAGACAATGCTTCCTTAAGTCACTTAGGGGCTTGATATTTTTGTCTCCTTTACCTTGATAAGATTTTACTTATGCATTGATATAATTTATTGCAATCGTGAGTTTATCTCACACTCTCACTAAAGTGGAGGCTAAATGTACCATCCTAAAAAGTTAGCACACATAATTAGATGTTCTATTAGGCCCCATTTGGTAATTTGATATGTTATGTCCATTATGCTTGATCCTATCTACCTAATTCTTCTTTTACAATAACTTTTCCACCATCCCAATACCTGGTTCGAATTCTAGATCAAAACCCTATGTACATACTATTTCAAATTTTATATACCCAGGAACATAGCATTTGAGACATTATGTTCTCACTTATTTTGGCCCAAATTTGGCTCAAAGCATGGGAAATTAGATCCCATGGTGGGCTTAGCTTATTTTTTAATCCTAATATGATTGATGGGGTATATAAAAATATATATTATTAAATGCAATCAAGTTTTCATAAGGCATTCAAGAGATCAAGGAATCAAGAATTTAAGCAATTGGATTCAAGATATGAAGGAAAGCATCCAAGATATATTTTCTTCTCAATCATCCAATTCAATTCCAAGGAAATATTCTCCATTGAAGAATGATTCTTTCTCATGATGTCCAAGTAGAGGAGTTCTCAATTGAGCCAAAAGATCATTCCTTCCATCCACATTTATCTCTCCTTCATTGCAAGTGATTACCAAACATATCTAAATTGAATATGTAGGTGTGGTATTCATATATCCATGCATTTTTTAGGGAATAATTGATTCTATTATACATTCTAAGGTCAACTCCTTGAATTCAAGCACATTAAAAAATCTTCATGGGTATGAGCAATTTCTACATTTGTCCATGAGGGATTATGCAAGGTGAATCAAACATTTACCTTTTTATTTTCAAAGTTGATTCCTAAATAGGGGTTTGACCAACACAAACCCCTTTACCCAACCTTTTCCCCATTTTTATGTGTGCAAGAACATGTTACAAATATTTCAGAACTTTTCAAGGTCGACCGAGAATAGTTTTGAGAGTCCCCAAAAGTTTTAGACAAAAGTGCCTGGAATAGAATGTTTGAAATGTTTTGTTCCTAGGTACATTATGTTTGATCATTTTGTACCCTCCAATTTTAGTCCAAACTAAATCCCCAGGTCGGTACAATAGTCTGGACCCCAACTCATCTCATTTCTAGTTTATGGTGGTTAGCTATCAATCTGTTATTTTTTATTTTGTCTCTATTTGTCTATCTTTCCTTCTACATTGTATGTTTCCTCTTTCCATTTTCAATTTAACATTTGTAACAAATGATCATTGTCCCATTTAGTGGTTAGGTCCTACTTGAGCCTATTGGGACCTCTTCCTTCCAAGTGTGTAATTTAGAAAAGGAGCAACAATCAACCCATTTTCATTGCTTCCCTTTTCTTATTATTCACTATCATCTTCCATCAATCAACCACACTTTTTTCCTTTAATGTCTTCTGATGAACTACAACTGATTTGAATAAACTACATGACTTGAAGATCTATGATTTGATATCATTGAGTTGTTGATTAGATATGTAAGATGATTGAATCAGTAATATGTTGTCATTGATGCCAACTAGTTTGACAATACTTATCTTGTAAGTTACTATACCCAAACATTTGTAGAAAGGAGGAAAATAGATGAAGAATAGATATATCTACATGAGGAAGATGGATATAACAGATGAGGATAAGGAATACATTGGGTAACTTATTGATGAGTCTATGACCTTATGTTATTGACTTGATTATGTTGCATTCATCTATGATGAAGAAAAGAGCAAAAATGCACAAGGCAGTGTGGTCGGTTAAATAAGCATTTTAGTATACACTGAGAGTGTAGTGTATACCAAGCGATAGTACTTACCGAGCTTGTTTTCACTGACACATTTCTTTGTTAACCGAACAGGAAGAAAGGAATCAAAGATCAATTTAGCCGATAAGGATTGATGAGCTGGAAAGTACCTCAAACTCAGTGTTAGAGATAAAGTTTGTTATGAAGATCTACGACTAGCAAAATTCAAAGAAGATCTAAGGGATTGAAATAAAACGTATTACTGACACATCAGCCGAGGAAGGTTTAAGCAGAAAAATCAACAAAGGAGAACAAGCGGCAAAATCTAATGGATGGAAAGAAAATGGTTTACTTGTCTATTTAAGAGACTAGGGTTTCAGTATGAAACAGATGCCAGAAAGAAGATAACTGCAAAAATATCATGTGAACAAGCTTCATGCATGCCTGATCAAACTGGTTAAGGAGAACCGAACTGCAGAGGATAACTGAGCGTCAAAAAGTTATAACTGGGAGATAGTAAGTTACTGAATATTGTTGAAATGAAATTGATACATTGATCAGAGGATTTGAATGAGCTTAATATAGATCTGAACATCTGCAATAGGAGTTGTATTGTAATCAAATCACCTACTGTTACATTTTAACCATTGCAAATAGTTAAATCTCTTAACCGAGTGGACTAGGAAAGTCTTGTATGTCATTCATAGAATGTACATTGTTATCCTGTCAACCCCATAGTGAATGTTGGTTGGATGATAATGGTTGGTCTTAAATCCTCTAACAAGGTCACACCTTATAGTGTGTTTTGTAACCTTTAACAGGGTTGGGTCTTCACCAACCTCACTTCAGAAGAGTGAACAATATTTTGGGTTGTCGGTCCCAGGTGGTTTTTTCCCTTTACAGGGTTTCCACGTTAAATCTTTTGTGTTATGTGTTGATTGTGATGATTTTTTGTTATCATACTTTACATGTTGCATATTTGATTTGATCGGTGAATATACTAAGTTGTTAACTGGTAATTGATAAAAACACAAACATAATAGTATTTTATGTTACCGAGTTGCGGAAGTTTAAGTAAATTAATTTTGGATATACATTTTGTATTTGGGACTGTGGATAACTGATTCACCCCCCTCTCAGTTATTCTAACAATTGGTATCAAAGCAAGCCAAGTTGCTTGGAACAAAGTTTTAAGGACTTCAACACAAAGATCACAAAATGTATAAGAGGGACGTGCCAAAGCTAAACAAGGATAATTTCACAATATTGCAAAGCCAAATGAAACTACATATATCTGGAGTTGGGAATTCTGCCCTCACACTAATGGAGAATGGCTACCTTGCACCGCCCACTGGTCCTTTGACCCTCGATCAATTAAGAGACAGACATGAGCACAATGTTACTATGATGGAGATTGTTGCTGCCCTGACAGATGCCAAATTTGAAGACATCAAGGACTGTACTACTGCTAAACAAATGTAAGAGAAACTTGCTCAAGTTTATAGTGGTGATACTAATGTTAAAAGAGCAAGAGCTGAAAGCCTAAGAGGAAGATTTGATGACATGAAGATGAAAGAAGGTGAAAACATAGTGCAATATACAAACATAATCAATGAAGTTGTTAATGATATAAGAGGATCTGATGGTGTTATAGACGAAGACACAATGGTAAGCAAAATTCTCAGAACCTTATTACCGGTTTATGCAATCAAAATATCTGCAATCCATGAAATGAGATCTACACCGGGTAATACTCTCACACTTGACAATTTGATTGGTAGGCTAACTACATTTGAGTTAAATAACTATGATAATAGTGTTGTACCGACTGTTGAATCTGCTTTCATGACTTCTCATGAAGATTGGTAAGTCTAGTGGTAGACATGATGATAATGATAGCAATACTGACAATGAGCTTGATGAATTGGAAGCTCTTATGGCCAGAAGGTTACCTAAAGGTAAAGGTAGATATAAGGGTAAGTTATCTTTAGCATGCTTTAATTGTAAAGAAGTTGGTCATATTGCTACTAGATGTCCAAATAGGAAGGAAGATGACAAAAAAAAGACTGATCTAGTGAAGGAAGCTATGGGAGAAGAAACAACAGAAGTTACTGACATTACAACAGAGACAACCGAGACAACAATGACAAAGGTAAGAAGGTATGTTACATTGCTGATGAGAATGGTTGTGACATAGATTTTGATGATGACTGTGAAGTAGTATTTGTTGCGATGAAGGATGATTCAGAGGAAGAAGAGAGGTATGTAGAAACAACATTGATTTCTAAAGTTAATAAAAATGATACATGGATCATAGATAGTGGCACACATCACACAACTAGTGATGAAGAAAAATTTGATCATCTTGAGCAATACAATGGAGGATCTGTAAAAATAGGTAATGATACACCTTGTATGGTTAGAGGAAAGGGATCCTTACTGATAAATGATATAATCCAATGTGATAATGCTTATTGGGTAGAAGGACTAAAGTATAATTTGCTAAGTGTGGCACAACTAAACAATTCTAGTCACCGAGTTTCTTTTGAGAGCAAGAAAGTAAAGATTTATGATGATGGTGGAAATCTAGTTGGAACAGGAGCACAAACGAAAGGTAATTTGTTTTATCTTGATAATGGTGAGTCTTCTTGTTTAATGATTAAAAATGAGGAGGCATGGTTGTGGCATAAGAGGTTATGTCATGTGAATTTTGATAACATGATTAAGATCGGTAAAAAGAAAAAGTTAGAGGTCTGCCTAACTTAACAAAGCCTGATCATGTTATGTGTCATGAATGTCAGAAAGGTAAAATGACAAAATCTAGTTTCAAAAGAAAAGATTATTCATCAAAGAAAATACTTGAGTTAGTTCACACTGACCTATGTGGTCCCATGAGAACTCAGAGTTACTATGGAGATAGATATTTCATTCTTTTTGTTGATGATTACACTAGATTAATGACTGTCATGTTCTTGAAGGAAAAATCATAAGCATTTAAGATGTTCAAGTGGTATAAAGCAAAGATTGAGAAAGAGACTGGTAAAGAATTAAAATGTTTGAGATCTGACAGAGGTGGTGAATTTATTTTTCTGATGAATTTACTAACTTTTGTAATGAGCATGGTATAAAAAGATAGGTTTCTGCACTGAGGACACCTCAATAAAATAGAATAGCTAAAAGAAGGAATATGTCAATTGTTGACTACGCAAGGACATTGATGTCGGATAAGAATGTTACTCAAACATACTGGAGAGAAGTAGTTAGCACAACTATTTATGTTCTAAACCAAGTACAATTGAAGAAGGACACTAATAAGACACCCTATGAGTTATGGTTTTGTCACAAACCCACTATAAGTTATTTTAGAATTTTTGGAAGTAAATGCTTTATTCTGAAAGATGAAAGAAATGGAAAGTTTGACTCAAAAGGTGATGAGGGATATTTCTAGGATATTTCACTAAAAGTAAAGCATACAAGTGTCTTAACAAAGTGACTAATAAAATGATTGAAAGTGGTAATGTTCAAGTTGATGAGTTTGATGACAAGAATGTAGAAGAAAGTAAAAAGGAACTGGAAGACTATGGTAGATTCACTTACATTGAACAACCAGAGTACCTACCGAAGCCACAGATAGTGACAACCGGTCAGCAGGAAAACAATACCGAGGAACAAGAAATAGAAACCGACGAGCAGGAAGGACCTACCAAACAAGAAAATGAACCTGCACAAGATGAACAACAGAGAAGAGATCAAGTACTGAAAAGATTTTTCAAGAGACCGTCCTGAGACACAAATCATTGGAGACCGACAAGCTGGCATGATGGCAAGGAGTAAAATGAGATAAGGTACATGCTTAGTTTGTGAATATGAACCGAAGAAGGTAAAAGTTGCATTAGAAAATGATGAACGGGTAAATGCAATGAAAGAGGAAATAGAGAAAATAGAGAAAAACAAGACTTGGACTTTAGTACCCAGACCTAAGGATAAGAATGTTATCGGTACTAAGTGGATATTCAAAAATAAGCTTAATGAAAATGGTGAGGTAACAAGGAACAAAGCTAGATTAGTATACAAGGGACATGCACAGGAGGAAGGAATAGATTATGGTGAAACTTTTGCACCTGTTGCTAGACTAGAAGGAGTCAGAATGTTACTTGCATATGCTGCACACAAAAAGTTCAAAGTTTACCAAATGGATGTTAAATCTGCTTTTCTGAATGAGATACTTGAAGAAGAAGTCTACATAGAACAACCAGAAGGGTTTGTGGATCCAGACAAAAAGGATATGGTATGTAGATTACATAAAGCTCTATATGGCTTAAAGCAAGCACCGAGAGCCTGGTATGAAACGCTGCATACTTATTTGCTAAGTATTGGTTTTGTTAGAACTAGTGAAAATAGCAATTTGTACATGAAAGGAAATTCTGATGATACTATCTTGATTGTTGAGATATTTGTGGATGACATAACATTTGGAGGACAAGATCACATCTATAAATCATTTGCTAATGATATGAGAAATGAATTTAAAATGTCTATGTTTGGAGAGATTAAGTTCTTTCTAGGGTTACAAGTGATTCAACAGAATGATGGGATATTCATCACACAATCCAAGTACATAAAAGAAGTTTTGAAGACATTTGGCATGGAAGATGCTAAACCTGTTGGAACACCGATGGCTACTAGATGTAAACTGACTAAAGATGATGGAACTACTGAGGTAAACCAGACATTGTACTGATCCATGTTTGGTAAGTTGATGTATGTAGTTCACAGTAGACCTAATATAGCACATGTTGTTGGGATAGTTGCTAGATTTTTGGCAAATCCTAGGGAGTCGCACATGGTTTCTACAAAGAGAATCTTGAGATACTTGAAGAAAATAGAGGAGTATGGTTTATGGTATCCGAAGGAAGGTAATTTTGAACTCAAAGTCTACACCGACGTAAACTAGGCTAGAAATATAGATGATAGAAAGAGTACCACCAAAGGAGCATTTTTCTTTGGTGAAAGACTTGTTACATGAACAAGTAAGAAACAACCTTGTATTTCTCAGTCAACTACCAAAGCAGAGTATGTTGTTGCTGCTACAAACTGTTCAAATATTGCATATATCAAGCAAGTGTTGGAAGGTATGAATGAGGTAATCATTGATCTGGTGATTATATATTGTGATAACACCGATGAAATTAATATTTCAAAGAATCCTGTGATGCACTCAAAGACAAAGCATATATCTATTAAGTACCATTACTTAAGAGAACAAGTACATGAGAAGCAAGTAAAGTTGGAGTATGTTACATCAAAAGAACAACTTGTTGACATTTTCACAAAGCCTCTACCGAAGGAAACATTTGAATATTTGAGGAATAGACTTGGGGTCCATCCCCTGTCTACCGGTCACTAATGTGATATGGAGGTTGTATCAGCCTAATCTTATAAGAAGATCATACATGTTGATGCAGCATAGTTCACACTTTGGATTATGTCTAAGGTTGTGAAAGGTTTGAAGAACTGGAAAAAAATTGCACATCAGTATACAGAGATACAGTGAATGCATCGAACAACAGTGAGTCAATTAGCTACTGAAGAGCTATATATTGTTCTTTGGCATTGCTGTCAAAGGGAGAGAACTCAATGAGATATCTGATAAACATAGGGAGAGAAATCTTATGGACCGAGATCATGAACTGAAAAAGAAAGGGAGAGCATTGAAGATTTGTTGTTGAGAACACAAAAAATAGGAGCTGAAAAGATCAATCTGCAGAAGATTGTTTGCATATTTTGAGTTGTTGTAACATGGTAATTAAACACATTAAATCTAAGCTAACAGAGCTTTACCGAGTTACAAAAATTGTTTGCATAGTTGTAGAATACATGTTTGGTATGTGTATAGCATATTTCATATTGCTTATGTTGCCATTAATGCCAAAGGGAGAGATTGATGAACTACAATTGATTTGAATAAACTACATGACTTGAAGATCTATGATTTGAGATCACTGAGTTGTTGATTAGATATGTAAGATGATTGAATCAATAATATGTTGTCATTAATGTCAACTAGTTTGACAATACTTATCTTGTAAGTTACTATACCCAAACATTTGTAGAAAGGAGGAAAAGAGATGAAGAACAAATATATCTACATGAGGAAGATGGATATAATAGATGAGGATAAGGAATACATTGGGTAACTTATTGATGAGACTATGACCTTATGTTATTGACTTGATTATGTTGCATTCATCTATGATGAAGAAAAGAGTGAAAATGCACAAGGCAGTGTGGTCGGTTAAAGAAGCATTTTAGTATACACCGAGCAGTGTAGTGTATACCGAGCGACAGTACTTACCGAGCTTGTTTGCACTGACACATTTCTTTGTTAACCGAGTAGGAAGAAAGGAATCAAAGATCAGTTTAGCCAATAAGGATTGATGAGCTGGAAAGTACCTCAAACTCAGTGTTAGAGATAAAGTTTGTTATGAAGATCTATAGCTAGCAAAATTTGAAGAAGATCTAAGGGATTGAAATAAAATGTATTACTGACACATCAGCCGAGGAAGGTTTAAGCGGAAAAATCAACGAAGGAGAACAAGAGGCAAAATCTAATGGATGGAAAGAAAATGGTTTCCTTGTCTATTTAAGAGACTAGGGTTTCAATATGAAACAGATGCCGAAAAGAAGATAACTGCAGAAATATCATGTGAACAAGCTTCATGCATGCCTAATCAGATTGGTTAAGGAGAACGGAACTGTAGAGGATAACTGAGCATTAGAAAGCTATAATTGAGAGATAGTAAGTTACTTTATATTGTTGAAATGGAATTGATACATTGATCAGAGGATTTGAATGAGCTTAATATAGATCTGAACATTTGCAATAGGAGTTGTATTGTAATTAGATCACCTACTGTTACATTTTAACCATTGTAAATAGTTAAATCTCTTAACCGAGTGGACTAGGAAAGTCTTGTATGTCATTCATAGAATGTACATTGTTATCCTGTCAACCCCATAGTGAATGTTGGTTGGATGATAACAATTGGTCTTAAATCCTCTAACAAGATCACACCTTATAGTGTGTTTTGTAACCTTTAACAGGGTTGGGTCTTCACCAACCTCACTTCAGAAGAGTGAACAATATTTTGGGTTGCCGGTCCCAGGTGGTTTTTCACTTTACAAGGTTTCCACGTTAAATCTTTTGTGTTATGTGTTGATTGGGATGATTTTTTGTTATCATACTTTACATGTTTCATATTTGATTTGATCGGTGAATATACTAAATTGTTAACTGGTAATCGGTAAAAACACAGACATAATAGTATTTTATGTTACCGAGTTGCAGAAGTTTAAGTAAATTATTTTTGGATATACATTTTGTATTTGGGACTATGGATAACTGATTCACCCCCCTCTCAGTTATTCTAACATCTTCTTGTGCATGTTCTTGAAAATATTAGAGCAACCATCCTTCCATACAAGATCTTAAAGGATCTAGGAGAACAATGAAGTCAATCATTTTTGGGGTACTTTTTGGGTGTAGCTTTGATTATTTTATTGTAATGCATTCATGAAGAAGATATCCATCGTTGGTTTATTTTGTAGATATATAGCTTATGGTTGGGCTTGATTAGGTCTTCAAATAAGTAGTCTGATTTCCATCATCATCATTTTGGCATTGAAACATCCTTGCTCCTTTTAAATAATCATTTTCTTATTGTTTGAGTGATTTTGTGAGTTACAAGTTGGACTTGCATTTTTAAACACTAGAACTACACATTTGCCGCCCAATTCTGAGCATTTGACTTTTTACATTTTTTGCATTTTTCTAAAATGTAGGGTTTTTATACATTTTGTTGTTGATTAATCCTACACATATGCATTATATTCATATTCATCTGAGCTCTTTTTTGTGATTTGTCTTTTTATTTTTCTATCATTTTTCAAGTTTGACCATATTTGTGCATTTGCTTCACCAAACATGTGCATCTAGTGGGTATAGTTGTGCATTTGCTTTTTGTTCATGCACTTTTTTTTTTACAAATAGTCATCTTTTAGATTTGGATTATGTTGAGCTAATCTTTTTGGACTAATAAAGTGGTGCATTTTTTATTCATGCGCCCAAGAATTAGAGTTGAGACAATTAATGCTTTTTGGATGTATATTTTACGTGCTTTATTTTCTAGATTATCTTACATTTTGATTTCTAAGGGTGAATGAACAAACATCCTTGTTGTAGTTTATCTCACATTTAGATTTCTAAAGATTAATGAATAATTGTTTGGTGTGTTTGGTGCACTTTCCCACTTTCTATTTAGATCCCAAGATATTGTGAAAGTATCATTTTCCCTTGCCTTCTATGGGCCTTGGGTGTAAGTAAAGTTACAATATATTCTTTCCTTTTTTAGAAGGCCTGCCTTTAGAGAAGTGATCACGTCAAGGGGAATGACCTAAAGTATCTTTTCCTTATGTTCGCTATATAAATGACCAAGGTGAGAGATAGAACCTAACTTAAAATCCTATGTTAAGAGTGCCAATTGGACGAGTTGATGTAAAATCCCCAGTTACAATTGTTAGAGACATAAGTGTGCCAAGTTTCAAAATGTATAGGCACGAGTCACCTAAATTTCAACTAAACACCTTAGGTTAATAGCCTACCCTATTGATTGAGATTGTTATGTCAATTTCAGTGCAAGGGAGGGTACTCACCATATGTATTTCCTTGAGATAGACATAAATTATTGTGTTGTATAAGCTAATTATGGCTTCCAAAAAGAGGTTGAGCGCTTCTTGAATTGGACCCCACTAATTGTCCTTATCTAGCAAAGAAAAGAATGTAAACACTCCTTAAGGTGTGAGAATTTGAGTTGAAGAAATACCAAGATGAGGGCTTGAATTTTTTGCAATAAAGATATTAACCTTAGGGGGAAATTTCTTGAAGTGTTTCCGATTGTGTTGAGACCTGTGAGAAATTTGGGCTTTGAGGAATCTTGGTCATACCCTAATGTGAGTAGTTTATCACAAATATTTGAAAAACCATTATGTTTTTGTGTTTGATGTGTTTTCTTGACATATTTGATCACCCAAAATGAATCAAAATTAGTCAAACTTTCAAATTAGATCAAATTGTCAAAGTTCAACAAACATGCACTTGTGCTCATTGTTCATGTGCCTTTGGTTCACTAGTCTTACACATGTAAACATTCTTCATGCACTTTTTCTTAACCAAAATTGTGCATTTGATCTTTGTTTACATGCATTTGTTCTAGAAATATGAAACATAGTAGGTTTCATTCCTTCAAGATTACCATTTCAATCCCAATCTTTTTAGCATCATTTTACTAGTGACTATATACCCAGTTTCACTAGTCAAACATAACCCCCTATCTTCATCCAAAAATCATTTGGCACAAACCTAAGTTACTCGTTTGGTCTAGATAAATCATTTGGATATCTTTCCCCCTATCACTTTAATTTCATCATCCTTGAGTTGGAAACATATCAACATCCTTGATTAGGTTACCTTGTTATGGAATTAATAATCTCCTATTAGGCATACTCTCTCTTTACCCTTTTTCTTGCATTTATCCATCATAGTTCAAGTAATCTTTACCTATATTGTTATTTTCAGACCTAGAGTTATCTTAAATTTCTTTAAAATATCCTTATCATAACATTCATAACATACCTATAATCTATCCCTTATTATAGCTTTGATTCTGATATGTCATCTGTGTTTTTCCTAAACCACAAGATGAAAACTATCACATGCTCGTTAAGACTAGATCCCAAAATAAAAAAGAAAGGGAACAAGATGGTGAGAAACATTATAAAGACCTTTACCATGAGTAAGAATTTAGGTTAGCAATCCTAGAGGAAGAAAAACATGTTAAAATGACAAGGAAACACCAGTGAGTCCATAGAAGAAACACTTGCTAGTGAAAAAATTCTCAAAGTATTCACTAAAGTGATCAAACATAATCCCCAACACTATTACAATGATATGGCTAATGAAGGGATTAAGATACACACTAAATTTGATGCATCTTTTCTTACAATAGATTAAAAATCCATTTCTAGTGGACATACTAAGAAAACTAAGACAAACCATTAAGAAAAAATGAAATATTATTGACCTTACCTTGCAACATAGCTATAAGGGTTCTACTAAGACTTCAAAACTAATGAAACTAATGATCCTATGTTACAAGAAATCAAAGCTCTTAGGAAAGAATTGGACAGTATCAAGAGCACTAGGACATCTTCAACTAAGCTCTCTATTGAAGTCTGTCCTTATCCATTTTATCCTAGCATGCCTATGCCATCTTTCCCTAATAATCAAGAGATTCCTAAGTTTGAAAAATATAAGGGAAAGGGAGATCCTAAAGACATTTTGAGAGAATTTTGTGAATCAAATTTAGAGATTTCTAGTGATGAAACATACCTTATGATACTTTTACCTATAGTGTTGGAGGGAATGATATGGAATGGATTTCACAACTACCATAAAAAATCAAATTTTCAAGAATTAGCTGATAAATAAACAACAAAATAGGCAATTAGTGCCTAAAATAACACCAGATTTTAGTGCATGTTTGTGTTTGAGATGAGCAATTCTGTCAATACTAAACTACATTTATCTTCACCACTATTTTATCATTGAGTTTTGCATTGAGTTTTGCATTGTCTTTTGCACCATATGTTGCACCATATTTTGCATTGGAAAAGTTTGCTTCCTATTTTTCTTCGGGTATAACATTGAAAATAGCTTCTTTTTTGGCTTCCAAATTGACGCTAGGTTTTGCTTCCATTATGAAATCATTTTTCGCCTCCAATTTTTCTTCTATTATGGGGTCCTTTGTTTCTTCTAGTTTGGCTTCTAATTCTTCTTCTTGTGTTGCTTCCAAGTTTACTTCTAGTTTTTCTTCTAGATTTTCTTTTCATTTTTCTTCCGATATAATGTTTCTTGTTGCATCTAGCTTTGCTTCCATTTTTGTGCATTTTATCACTTCTAATATGACTTCTATTATTACATCTTTTTTTTCTTCTAAAATTTCTTCCATCATTACTTCTTTGTTTTCTACCTAAATTTCTTCCTAGATAATGTCAAGTTTTTCTTCCAATATTGCTCCTGGTTTGCTTCTAGTTTGGCTTCTATTATTGCTTCATTTTTCACTTATAAAAACTCTTCTTATTTTGATTCCATTTATTAATTTAATATGTTTTATTTCAATTTAATTAGTTAAATATATCATGCCTCTTAAATAACTTATATGATTATAGGAACAAGATAACTGAGGCCCGATGTCGATGCTGATAGCCGCTCCCACTCAAAAAAAAAATTGAATGCTCTCATGCTCTTGCATTTGGGTCTAGTGCTCGAGCACCTTCTCTCATGTCTGAGTCTTTCATTTACACTCCTACCCTCACGCTCGGGTCTGCTGCTCTTGGTGGAGATTTTGATCCTGGTCATTCTTTGTCATCCTCTGGGGGTTCTTCCTTGTCTGGGCCTTCTCTGGCGAATGGGCTTGGATCTCAAGTGGTTAAGGGGTTTGTTGTTTCCACGCCCGGTGGTTCTACGATTTCATATGCTGATGTGGATACCTTTGAAGTAGGTATCCATGGTCCTACCTCTTCCAGGAGAGGGTGATCCCAGTCCTCTCCTCTTGTGTAGCTTGTTTCTATAAGTAAACCCCCTTGTGGTTAATCTTGATATTGATATAGTAGATGAGATCCTAAAAAATGCGGAAGACTTCTATTCCAATGCTGCAATCTTTCATTTTAGGGGTTTTTGGCCCTCTCTTTTTTATTTGCATGCTTGTATTTCCAAGCATTAGGAACCCATCTTAATAGATGTCAGATATACCATATGGCAAGGCGTTTCTTTATTGTAAAGTTTGAAAATATTAAAGATAGGAAAATAATTTTATATGATAGTTGTTTTACTTGGGAGGAGTGTTTCCCCCTGATGGCCAAACCCTGGTATCAGGGGTTTGACCCTCATTCTGAGTCCTTTAATAAAATACCCTTATGGGTAAGATTGTCGAATCTTCCCCTTCACCTTTGGATGGATTCTATTTTGGAATCTGTGGGAGAGGCTATTGGGGATTTCCAAATGGTGGATTCAGACTCTTCTAAAAATTTTAAGATGACATATGCTCATATTCTTATGGAGGTTGATGTTTCCAAGGGTCTTCCTGAGAAGATTACTCTGGCTTCTTCTTTGGGCTCTTGGACTCGAAATTTAGGTTATAAGGGTATTCCGTTCAGATGTAGGATATGCCACAAGACTGGCCATCTTGTTGCATGTTGTTCATCTGACAAGGTTAAATCAAAGAAATCGCCCTCTTGGTGGTTGGGGGCTTCAAACCACCATTATACGGTTCCTAAAGCCTCTAAGGACGGGGGCTCATATGCTTGCCCCTCTCAGACTCATCTTGTTTTGGATGATGCTTATGTTGTTGCCTCTATTATTTCTAATGCGGTTTGTGAAGCTACCAATGTTGTCTTTGACTCGGCCTTGGTTCAGATTGGTAATGTTGTCCCTTCTGATGTTGCTACTGTTGTCCCAGACCAGATCGTTGATGCTATCTCTGGTTCAACGGTCTTGTCTTCTGTTGTTGTAGGTTTTGTTGCTCACGGTGCTATCTCTGGTTCTGATGCTCCTGATGTTGTCTCTAGTTCTATAGCCCATGTTTTAGTGGGCTCCTCTAGCTCTTATTTGGCTCGTTTGAAGGCTGCTGAGAAGGTGGAGGATGGATGGACAACAATTAAGGGAAAGAAATCTAAATCCTCCACTCCTTTTGATATGAACCTTCGTTCACATAAGGATGGGAAAAAATGTAAATCTTAATCACCCTTTGTTGTGCTTGATTAGGATGTTTTATTTCTAATTGGTTGGAACATTGGTTTGTTCTTTTGGTTTGGTTTGGTGGGGCACCACAGTTGTTTTATGGTCCTTCAATGTTCTATCTTTTGATGCTTTTGTATAAGGTTTCGGGACCTTTCAAATCTTTTTTTTACTTAATCAGAACTTATATGATTATAGAGTAAGTCATATTACATTTGAAATATTTTATAGGATAACATTAATATATAATTTTCAAAAGAAATGAACATCCATACAAATTAACATCATTAAACTCATTAAATCTCCATCAAAATAAAATCTACAATAATATTCAATATATATAAAATAACAAGATAATTATTATAACATGATCATCATCTATAATTAAAACAAGTGAGTTAAATATTATAATTTAATTGAATTTGACAACATCCATCATGAGCAGTAAATTAAAATCATCATACGTATAAATATCCATCTTAAAATCATTGACCACTTTCAATATATATAAATTGACAAGTCAATACTAATAAAATCATCATCATATACAACTAAAGAGTAAAAGTCAAATATGCCAGTAGATCAATAACATGTTAGAATGATACATGTCCAACGATCGACATAAGTCAAAATGATACATGTACAAATGATATAAGTAAAAATGATACATGCACAAATGATATAAGTAAAAATGATAAATTATGTAACTCAAAATGATACAAGTTAATATGATACATGTCCAAATGACTAAGTCAAAATGATACAACTCAATAATATGGTATTGCAGGCCATGAAAATGATACATATGATAATAACCATGAAAAGAGGCATCATAATGATATATCAACAATGATCCATGATTCTTCTTTGGCTTCTTCTTTGGGATCTTGGACTCAGAATCTTGATTATGAGGCTATCGCATTCAAGTGTAGGAAATGCCACAAGATTGGCCATCTTGTTGCATGGTGTTTATCTGACAAGGTTAAACCGAAGAAATCACCTACTAGGTGGGTGGGAGCTTCTGAACACCATTATACGGTTCGTAAAGTCTCTAAGGACGGGGGCTCAGATGCTTACCCTCTTCAGACTGATCAAGCTTTGGATAGAGATTTTGTTGCTGCTCCTGATGCTATCTTTGAAGCTACTGATGTTGACTTTGATGCAGCCTTGGTTTTGACTGATGTTGTCCCTGAACATAATGTTTTCCCTGGTACAGTGGGCTTGTCTTCTAGTGCTGTTGGTTTTTCTGATCACGCCGTTGTCTCTGGTTCAGATGTTCTTGATACTGTCTCTAGCTCTGGTGCAGTCTTGGCTGCTGGAGTTGTGTGTACTATAATCCATGATTCTCCTGGGAGGGTTTTGGGGAATGGTTGTGGTGCTATTATTGTCCCTTCAGCGATTTTTGATGTGACCTGCCCTTTGGTTTGGCATAAGGTTTTTGGTAAGTTGGAGGATGGATGGACAACAGTTAAGGGAAAGAAATCTAAATCCTCCACTCATTCTTTTGATATGAACTTACGTTCACACAAGGATGGGCAAACATGTAAATCTTGATCGCCCTTTGTTGCGATTGGTTTGTTTGGTGGGGCACCACAGTTGTGTTTTGGACTTTCATTGCTCTATCTTTTGATGCTTTTGTATAAGGTTTTAGGACCTTTCAAATCCAATTTTTACTTAATCATAACAATAATCCATGATGAAGTTCATATGATCATAAATGTCACTGGCTAATACCAACAACTAATCTTACCTATTTTTCGCTTCTAGATCAAACAAGTAGAGTTGAGACAACATGTGCAACTAAATATGAAAGGTATACATTTGGTTTTGGATTAAGTATTATTACAAAAAAGTAAATGCTGATAAAAAACATTAGGTCATTTTTAATGCAAATATTTTACAATAGAACACTATACAATTATTTGCATCAAAAATTATTTCTTTTATTCATAAAAAATAAGGTACAAATATCACAAAAGCTGCGAGAGTATCTGGAAATATACATTATAAAAGTAAAACATGTACACGAGATTGAAGCACCAAAAATAAAGAGATGAGACCCATCATTACCTAGAATGACAAATCCCATGATTGAGTAGTGTCCTCAGCTTCATCCTCAACTCCAGATACATCACCATCTAAAGAAACCTACAAGGAGAGAGAGAATGGGTATGGGAATCATGATCATCATTGAATATTCTAAGTTTATATCATACACATTATAACACATAGGGTGAAATGGACTCCCACAAGGGTAGATCTCAGCATGTTATTAAATGAAAAGGAATAGAACAATAATAGATATCTATAGGATATAGGAAACAAAGATCATGCTACAAGATGAGTGAGCTATTATAGAAAGACAACTTACATCTTCAGGAATAGAGTTGGAGTAAAAAGGATAGCAGATAAAGTAACTATCAATGCCAACATAGTTTTCAATGTTGTTATAAATGTTAAACGAAAAAGAATGATCAATCAAAATAGAATGCAACATTCAAAACCAAGGTACATGACTGTCATAACAGTCATTTCGATAAACATTCTAAGTATTTAATCAACAATGTAAGTATTCCACTATCAGCGAGTTGTTTTTAATTGTTTAAAAATATTGTCTTGTGGTTGACATTGATATGTATCTTCAACAAACACAAATGTCATAGCCAATAGAGTTATTTATCCAATGAAGTAATGACAAAGCATGAGGTGTATAGTCTATGGAAGGATAAAACAATGGTGCATGGATTGTTATAAAATAATAACAACATACACATGATACACAAAAACAATATTGGAGAGTGTAAATGCAAACACATTAATTTGATCACATCTTAAAATTTGTGAATTGGGTTTTTCTAAATTTTTCAAAAAAATAAGAAAATCTCTAAAATGAAGAAACCCAATAAATTTTTAAAAATCCAATTTGTGGTTTGTGAAGAATCTTCACCAGTACAGACTTGATCAATATCTACAAAAAGCTCTCTATCAAAGTAAAAATTGCAATGAAGAAACAACATTTAGAAAAGAAATCAACCCATGTAAAGGGTGATAGTGTTGTTCTATCATGTGAATGAAAACATAATAGTCCTAGAGATGATGATCAAAACATGTAATGATAAAAAAATAGGAGGATCAAACATTTTTTCTACTATTTAAAATGCCATATCATGATAAAAGTTACAGAACAAGGAATGGAAACCCTTATCAGACATTAAATAAACATCACGAGCCATGACTCACAAAGGGTTTTTAACATAGAAGGCTACAACATGTATGTATGGAGTTCTATCAAAAGAAGTTACAAAAAAACTTAAGTAAACACCAAGTGGAAATATATAGAAGAAGGATGTTTTATTATTTTTTACATGAGATACAAGTGTTTCAAGTATTTATTACAAGAAAACCCTCAAGCTCGACCATGGAGAAAATGAATGGATAAAACCTTTTAGATTTACAGAATATCAAATGAAATCCATAGCTATAAAATAC
Source organism: Chamaecyparis obtusa (assembly GCA_027943335.1). NCBI lineage: Eukaryota > Viridiplantae > Streptophyta > Pinopsida > Cupressales > Cupressaceae > Chamaecyparis > Chamaecyparis obtusa. The sequence continues at coordinate 98,667 of BSBK01003331.1, read as the reverse complement.
CAAATACATAGAGAAATAAAGATATTTTTCCTTATTTTTTCAGAGACAAAGCTTAGGTACCTATAGTGCTATAGTTTGAAGTTGTAGGAAAATCTTCATGGAATCACAGAGAAACACCTTCCAAGAACCAACAAACCCTACTCCATTCTTGACAACACTCAACACACTATAAAAAATAAATGAGGAAACATTGTGCGAGTTTAGGGTTTTACTTGAATATGGTCGGTTGTTGAAAGACTTTTTTGCCTTTAACTTTAAAATAATATATCCTTTTCACTAAGTGAAGAGTGTATTTTAGTCCTTTTTCTTTTTTATTTTGCATTTGAACTTTAAGTATACAAAATTTATTAAGTGATGGTTTAATTTATCACCTAATTTATATTTTATTATTAATAATACATGCAAAATTATAAAGGAAATGCATGCCTGGTGAGACCCTAAACTTCTTCTCAGTTCAAAAGAAATTCATTTATATTATTGTTTTGGTATGAACAATAGTGTTTTCAGCCTTCAAGAGGTAAATAAATTCATACCTGGTGGCTCAATCTTTTGGTTTCAAAATTTAGTGAGCTTAACATATGAGAAAGGTACAAACTAAGATACTCCAATAGCTTAATTATAATCATATTACATGAATCAACAACTAAAATGGACTGAAATAGATAATAGAAATGTAGTTATTAGCAAACAAACAAGAAGTTACTTTGTGCTCCCTTGGTTGCAGAAACAGTCACATAATAGAGTTCCAATGGTTGTAGGAACAATCACATGTCAAAGTTTCAATAGATATATGAAAACTCACACAACAAAGTTCCAATAGCTACAGGAACAATCGTAGAATAAAGCTCCAATGGTTGCTGGAACAATCACGAAACATAGTTCCAATGGCTGCAAAAATAGTCACAGAATATAGTTCCAATTATTGTAGGAACAGTAAGTTGATAAAACTGAAACTAATTACTGAATAGAAAAGTAAGTACTTAACCAAACGAGTGGAATTCTCACCAAGTGGGGGCCCTTGGACGAGTCTTTCCAAATCTTAACTCAGATATAGAAAAATAAAGTATCATTCTATTCATTGAAATGTTGTTACAACATGACAATAATATGATAACATTAGCGTGCACAAAATAATTTTATATCCATACTACTTTAGAATAATGCCTAATCCAAGCTGGTAGTATAGCCCCAAGGCCTTCAATTCCATTATTTGGTGAGATACAACCAATTAGATGTACACAAGGTCAATTTTTTACTCCACAAGTATATAATATTTAGATTTTGCCTAGGGGACAAGCATTGCCAATAAAAGAACATCAATATGAGATGCAAAAGAGGCAGTTTGAAGAGAATATAGAATGACATATTGTAGTAAAACATGCACAGATGAGGTTAAAACTTTCCAAAAAAGAGGCTTCCAAAGACAAAATTCCACATTTCTTATAAGGTGTCTCCTAAATCTCTCAAATTTGAAATTCAAAATTTTAGGATTGATCCCTCATTTCAAGAGCCTGTAAACAAAGAGCCTCAAAAAAAAAAATTCCAAGTTTTATAGAGCCTATTATAGTGCAAGAACTTGTTCTTGAGTAAGAAAAGCCTTATGAGAACCTATTCAAGATTCTGAACCTCAAGAGAAACCTTCCCAAAACCTAGTGCAACCTTACAAACTCAAAGATATTTTGATTTCTCAAGTTGTAGAATAATAGGAGGAAATGTTTGAAGGGTCAAAGATAGATCCTTTACATATTGTTATGACTATGCAAGATATTGAGAATAATAAATCATATTTTCTACCATAGGTAGAAGAGGTTGGGTATGTTGAACAATAGGTTCTTGATGATGAGACATGGACTAATTTATTTGTTGAGCTTCCTAATTATGTCAATGAAAATGAAGAGAATATGCCCATACTAACTCCAGGAATAAGTACAAAACATCAATAAGATTTGGATAGGGCACTAGTCATTCATGAAATAAAAGAAGAAATGAATAAAATTGAATATTTTACCTTTATAATAGATTATTTTAGCTCAAAGATTGATGTTAGGCCACACCTTGCAAAATCATAAGCTTGTGAACAAACCCCTAAATTTTAACTTGTACTTCAAAAAGACATTTAGGATGTCTCATTAAACCTTGGGAAGAGCTCTGATGAGGTAAAAACCAATCCTATTATGCAAAGGACTCAAGAGGACATAAGCATTTTGTTCAAATTTGGAGGTTAAAGAGTTGTTTTGGATGTAGAAGATGTATTTTGTTTAGATTTAGTGAAAAATATTGTGATTCAGAGAAGGGGTTCAACTCAACACAAATGAGACATATTTCACAACAATGGGTTCATTCATCTTTTCACTAAACTCTCTTCTTCTTGTCATGACCTTCACATGACTACAAGGCTTTAAGACACCAAATCATGCATTAGTGCTTCAAGGTTTACATCTAAAATTAGAGATATCTTATACCATGTGAAAACATAATATTCAACCGCAAAATGGATCACAAGACTCAAATTCTCCCTATTACAAGTAGTGGTTGTTGTTGCACCAAAAGATCGACCTGCCAATGCCCAATAAAAATCATTAGACTTATAGAAGACATAGGAGGTAGTTAAGCCATGTCATGAATCCTAAGGGGAGCACTGACCATTTTTCCAACAATTTCCCCCTCAGCATTACCCAAAGGGATTCGAACCTGTGACCAAGCTCTAATACCATTTGTTACAAGTAGTGGTTGTCGTTGCACCAAAATATCAACCTGTTAATGCCCGATACAACCACCAGACTTATAGAAGACACAGGATGCGGTTAAGCCATGTCGCAAACCCTGCGAGGGATGCTAGCTCACTGCTAACACTCCCAACTTACTTGACACCTCTCTCAATAGGCCTAATTTATTAGTAGCCCTATCAAATGACAAAATCTGACATACCTTTTGATGCAAACTAGATCTCCTCAAATTAATCACTATTTCAAATACCCTTTGGGCCTTTTTAAACATATCATAAACTTGGGAGGGGTTACTTCGGAACATACACTTCTATAATTGGCTAGTAATGTTGCTCTGAGGCCTAATTAACATGACAAATTGAGTTTTTAAGGTATAGATTTGGTTGTAGAATCGACCTAGAAGATCCAAGACCACTTTTGGATACCCATTTGGAATATTGAATATATCAAAATTAGAGTAGGTCTTTTTTTACATAATGCCTCAAAAATTGATTGTTTACTCACTATTACTCTAGTTTCCCAATAGGGTTGTTACAAATATTGACTTATTAAAATAATCAAACAATCTTATCTTAAGGATTGATAAGAATGAAAAACATTTGCAACAAAAACATCTTACCAGCCATATAGGTTTTGGGATCTTACTATACCATACAAGGCCGTACCAATCAAATTACTTGTTGTTTCATGTAATGAAAATCTGAAAGTGGCAATCACTACTTTTATCATAACTTTTGTAAATTACAATGAAATTTACTCAAACAAAAAGAATTTGAAAATTAAGAACATTATAAAACTTTTCCAACAACTTTCATGGACTTTCTTTAAAGTAAAAGGCTATAAAAGGGTCTGAAACAATGAAATACATTGGAATTTGCAGACAATAGTGTAATTTTGATTTAGTTCATCTTCAAAAACCCACAACTTTGGCTTGAACATACAAATTCTTTTAAATACTTTCACATATTGTTTCAAAAGTTACAACCAACTCTTTCAAATGTCAACCAACCTTGACCCTTCACATTCCCATTCTTTGAATTTTGTAATATAATAATTTTGCAAGAATTGACAATTTTTACATTATTTGACAAATGAGTCCCAAAATGACACTCTAAGACTCCAAAAATGCAAATAAGTTTAATATGATCTTTTAGACCTTATTACATGATTAAATCACCAAACCTAAGCTAAGAAACCAAAATTGATTCATAGAGGCTTGAACTTGACAAGGTGCTCCTGCACAATTTTGGGATGCATAAGAAGCATTTTGTTCAAATTTGGAGGTTAAAGAAACAAGTATTTGAGAGGTAATTCAAGGTAAACATCAAGAGAAAGTGTTAGAAGTCATAGCTCCAAAAGAAGCATTAGAGACATCAAGTTAAAATCAACAAGATGATCGAGGAACAAAGCATAAAGGTGGAACCAACATTCTTTCCTTGAACTTTGTCATCTCACAAGGATGTCCTATAAGACATCTATCCATAGTGGAGGCCAACAACGCAGTAAAAGTTATAGTTATTCTTCCCGCATTGCCAATATTTAATAACCATGTTGCATCTCAAGAACATGTAGCTACAACCCCATTTCAAGAGCTTAAGGACATTAAGGAACAAAATGAGAGCATTATGAAGACCTTGTGAACTTTTAGTAATAAGTTGGTCAACCTTGTGATGAAACTAAATCAAGATGGGAGGCTATACCAAGCTCCATATTAGCCTAATAGGCCACCTTAGCAAACTAATCAACAAGGCCAAAGGAGAAACCATACCCAAAGGCCCAGTTTTCTCTATAATCCAAATACACCCAATTCATCCAAATATATTGTACTAGTGCAAAACAATGTGTCTCGGGATGAGGAATGGTGTTCTTCTTGTAATCAGTAGCATTATTGGACAAACTACTCAAAGGCCTTGTTAAATCAAGCTCTCACGGTTTAGAATAATGAAATATCACAATAGTATATACCACAAGAAGCTAATGATCAATAGAGTTCACAAAATCAGCAAGGAACTCTGGATGTTACATTGATGAATTATCAAGATGGAGAGTACTATGGGGTTAATAATACATAGAGTCAGTCATGGGTACCTGTAGCAGCAAACACTAGATCCAAGAAAAGGGTTGTTGACTTGGACTAGCAGGCTGATAAGGATAACAAACAACAAGTTTCAGGTTCAGAAGGCCAAGTAGGACCTTTACTTCATAAAATGTTTAGATTTTTGCAAAGGACACAACTAGTAGTGGGTAAAGAACAACGGGAAGAACCTTTACAACCAACACAAGTGCAAAAAGATATTGTTGTTCCAAAAATGCAGCATAAGGTTAGTACCAACAATTTTAATATTGTCGATTATTTAAAGTAAATGCATGTGAATGTGTCTAGGTGGGATGTCTTAGCTCTTCCTAAACAAATAGATATGTTACATGAGGCATTTTCATCTTTGTCTTTCTCAAATGAGGTACGTAACCAACAACCGTCTAATATTATGTTTGATAGTAACCCTAATAAAAGTTTTGAAAATGACATTTGATAAGAAGGCATATCCAAGAGTATTGAAGGAAGGATGTCTTGTGCTGAAATGGGTTGAGCTTAAGAGTACATTTAGAAAGCATACACAATTTGATGCCATGTGGAGTGGGCTATTTATCCCAACAAGATGCAAGCCACATAATGCTTTTCAACTATCCACACTTGATGGACATGAGTTACCAATCCCATTTAATGGGATTCACCTCAAGCATTTCTGTTGAGGTAGGACATAGAATACAGAGTTTGAAAAACCATAATGATGAAACACGTACAAGGCAGTATGGTCATGTTTTTGTCATATCTCACAAACTATGAAATAGGTTTTTGTGAAATTCTCACAAAAAATAGAAAACATCAAAACACACCGACCCATTAAATATTAATTAAATAATGTGTTTTTATGACTTAATAAATATTAATATAAGATTTATTTTTATTTTTCTATTTTTTGCATTACAAAGATATAATTAATATTTATTAGGTGTTCATAAATAAAACACCTAATAAATATTAAATTAAATGCCAATATAGAAAACATGTTATTAGAAAAGGAGTTTGAGTTCGCATGGAGAAAGGAGTTTTAGGTTTGCATGTCTTGAGGAGTCAAATTGGAGATTATATATTTATTCAATTTTTTTATGAGCCCAAACTATAAAACATTTGTTAAGTGCTCATAAATAAAACACTTAATGATTGTTATTTTAATGCAAAAATGGAGGGTAAATGCATGGGTCATGGTTTGAGTCAATTTGGTCAAAGGAGAGTTTTCCATGGCCATGGAGCTATTTGAGATAGGTATTGAAAATTTTACATCAGTTATTGGAGCCCGCATCATGGATGAATAATTGAAGGTGGATTTGAGCCGATTCTAGTGCAGATATTTTCGGTTCTACCCCTCTTCATGCATGTTTTTTTGTTCAAATTCGACCATGGGGCTATTTTGGGCATTTTTTAGGAGTGGTTGAGTTTAGTTTAGTTTGAGTGCAATTTCAATTGAGTTCCCACTTTTTCTTTTTTTCTTTTTTTTTTTTTTTGGGGGGGGGGGGGGGGGTTGTCCTTCTTATAAGGTCTTTGCCTTATTTAGTTTTCAACAATTCTTTCTTCATTGCCTTGTTTTGTTTCTGCAAATTTAGGCATCTTTGTATGGAGCTCATTATTTTCAGACTTTGTAGTAGCATTGATTTATATTATTTTGAATAGAGAGAAGATTGCTCCTCATATTGGTGTGTTGTCAATGGTGGATTTTTTAATTTAATTTAATTTTTGTGGTCTTGCAAGCCCTTTGATTAATCTCATTTGAAAGATATTCAGTTCTTAGTGCATGTAATTTATTTATTGATTTAGATTGCATGTTATGTGATTGGGATTAAATAACTTTAATTATGAAGATTTATTTTCCTTTTTAAAGATATTGAAGCTTGAACCTACATATAAGTTGTTTTTTTAGTTTTGGGTTGTGAAAATATAGTCTTTTATTTGATATTATTATGAATTGCAATTTGTTAAGGGGTTTTGAGGATAGTAAACATTCAGTGCATCACCATTTAAAGATAGGTTTAATTCAAGCATATCCTTCTATCCTTTTTTCTAGTTTAAAAGATAGTTGTAGGTGAATATTGAGAGGAAGTCAACCTTCTCCAAAGATTTATCTTCACCACATGGATACTTGTAGTACCCACCCATAGTTTGTTTTTTCAAGTTTTATATTATCAACTCTTTTAGGCCACTTTTATACGTACATTGATTATTTTAGCTTTATTATGTGTTTGGATGTATGTCATTACGTGGCGATTTGATATTAGATAGTCATGAGATATCATATGTTTACATTTAGATGATATTAGTTTTGAATAATTGAAAAAACAAGTTTTGAAGGGGCCTCGAAACCCTATACGAAAATGAAACAAAAAATAGAGCATTAAGAGTTCCCAAAACACAACAAACCAGCCAACACAAAAGCCCTGTAACCCCAAGAAACACACAAACAAACACTGCCAAAAAAAGAAACCCAGAAAAAAAATGCCCACGTCACTACACAAGAAAAACCATCAGAAATCAGCAACAAAAGGAAAGAGAACTATCATTTTAGATGATATTAGTTACTTTGATGATGATTATTTATATGATTAAATATTGTCGTTTATATTCATGATGTTACTTACCCCATACTTGCATGTGTATGGCTATCATGTATGTTTTACCTTTCTATTTTAACATGTTTGATGTGGTTGAAGGACAGAGTCGTAGTTACCTACTTATGGGATCCACATGATGTCCTGATCCTCGCCATTGCTTGTATATATATATATATATGTGTGTGTGTGTGTGTGTGTGTGTGTGTGTGTGTGTGTGTGTGTGTGTGTGTGTGTGTCTTTTATGTAGGTTTGCAGGTACTAGATATCAACTTCTCTGAATTGTCAAGATGAGTGTGCTCTATCGCGATGTCTCAATAGTAAGAGAGGGGAGATAACATTCAAGTCCAAATCCCAACCTAAGCCATTTTATTGTCTTAAAATAGTGAAAAAAAAATTGATTTATTTCCTCTCTGAATTCGTCCAGGTGACGTGAATTCATGAGCCTTTCCCATGGGCAGGATTATCTTTTTATTAGGTTCAATTAGTTTTTCTATTCTTTGGCTAATTATGTAGTTGGTGTGATTGTTGTGGAATCGTTAAATAAGTTACTGAGATTAATTATGTGATTTAAATCTTATTAAATATAGAAAATATTAAATGCGAGAGTATTTAATTAATACAAAATAAATAAATACATTTATCAATTAAAAGACTTAATTAAATTCTAATTATAAAATTTAAGGATTTAATTACATATTAAATTTAAAATTTTAATTAAAGATAAATCTATTAATTGATGATAAATTATCAATTGCATTAATAATTAAAACAATATTCTTTTAGTTATAATTGGTTTGCAATTAAGTTGCACAATCAATTATAAATAAATAAAAGAATAAAGTAATTTTAAAAGTTGAGCAAATTGATATAAATGAAAAATACAAAATTTAAATTAAGTGAAAGTGCATTGAGTTATTAATTATTAAATTAAAAATCATGCAAAAAAAATATTGCTAACAACAAAGTTTTTGAAAGTTAAGTTGAGTTTTGAGTTTGCATGGTTGAATTCGAGTTCCACACTCTTTATCTTTCTTATGAAGATTTGGCCATTAATCTACACAAAGATTTGTAGGTTTTGGCTCTATGAATTGAATTGGAAAATATTGTGAAAGCTTGGGAAATTTTCAAGGTTTTGATTGTTCTTCATGGTTTTGTTAATTGGTGGTTTGAGGTAGGGTTTGGAACTCTCGTAGATTAAATTCTTTTTGAAAAAAATTTGTTTTCTTCGTGTCTACTAAATCTTGTTGATATATGTTTTGAAATTCTTCTCTTGCTTAGATATCTATTTTTTAAGCTTTTGGTGAAAGAAATATAGTATTGTGAATACCTGGTATGTAAAGAATACTATAGAAAAATCTTGTTTTAAATGTGTTAGGATTTGATCAATTTTGTTGTAGAAAACCTTAGGATTTAAATCAAATTAATATATCTTTGTAATTTTTGCATAAGGCTATATTTACCTTGTTTTTCTAGAAAAAAATTATTTAGCCTTTGGAATCCCCTTTGTTTTATCCTTTGTGTGTGTGTGTGTGTGTGTGCGCGCGTGCGTGCGTGCACACAACTGGGTGCAGGTGAGAGAGTGGGTGTGGGCAAGAGCAAGTGTGTGTGCATGCGTGTGTGTGGATAGATATATATTTGGATTTCAAATATTGAGTAAGGAAAACTTCAAAATCAATTTCCAATCTTTCATCTTCAATTGTGAAGTTAACAAGTGTAACATCCACCACTACTTCAACCTTCCACACTATGAAGTCTTCTTACCACACTAATGGTGTGAAGGCTTCTTAAGCATGTGCTTATTACCATCTTTAACCAAATAAATTTGATTCTTGTTACTATGTTAAATGGTTTCAATGGGATTCATAAGTCATGAATAATACATTCTAAGATCACAAAAATAAACTTAAGTCTTATGAATTAGAACCATGAGAAACATTAACATTAATTTGACAATATAAATCAATTATAAACCTTAGAAGTATAAAGGATTAAGTTTGACATCCCCTCTCATGACTTGTACAAAATTTTAATAGCCCTCTAAGATTTCACTCTAAATTGCCCTAGGATCACTAACCGTGGACTAACTCATCAATCAATTATCATAGCCAAAGCACAATATATATAATATATAATATAGTTGGCATTAACATTTTAAATTGAACATCCTAAACACACATTTTCACTCTTTTAATCTTATTATCACATTCATCAAATAAATCACATTTTGGGTAACATGAACTTAAATTGAACACATGGGAAATACACTATAATCTATCAAACCATAACAATATACTCATAAAATGAAATGAACGAGGTCATCAATTTGTTTGATCATTCATATATTGTTACCAAAACAATGATCAATAAAGATCAATACATGTATATAATGCATATGTAATAACAATAAGGTATGCCAAAATTATGATCCTATGATAACAAAATAACCCATATTAAAAATTGTCCATGAAGGTCATAAATAATCAACATTAGTAATATTGGAATTTGAATCTCACATGAAACCTCAAACACACACTTTGATAAATGCAAAAAAAGTGTCTAAAGTCAATTAAAAAATTCAAACCCAAGCTTTAATACACAAACTTCATACAAATGATAAATGGATTCCAAACTAAAATACTAAACAAACACGTTTAAATTACAGCTTGCTAATAAAACAACATTGATTATCATACTAATACCTAGTTATACTATGATCAAATAATATTGTGATACTTAAATCATAGCACGCAAAAAATTACACTATGAATCTTGCTAGTAAAACAACATTGATTATTATACTATTTACCCAATTTTGCTATGATCAAAGAATATCATGATACTTAATGATCAAAGCACACAAAAATTACATTTTGAATACTTAATAACTAATATTCACACAAAATGAATATGAAAAATCAAATATACAAATCACATTAAAAATGTAAAAAGAAAAAGGTTATCAGAATTGACATTTCACATATAGTTTCTAGACACATCCTTTACACATATAAAGTACTTGAGTTTATATATACCTAAAATTAGTTCACTTCACATATGCAAGTTGTTCAAACACACAACACTTAACATATGCACTTTGTTCAAACACACCAACATAAACACATCTCACTTAAAAATGTTTCCCAAAAAGTTACTTCAACCACACACAAAGTAAACAATCAAGTTCAAATACACCAAAGTAGAAACACACACAAAATGAATACCAAAGTTCACAACACTTTGCACTATAGTTCAAACATGCAGCATAGGCAAATGTCAAAGTTAATAATCTATTCACACAAAGTGAAATTGAAAGTTCAATTGTATAAACAAGTACCAAATTACAACACAAAAAAAATGGTTATCAAAGTGAAATAACAGTTCAAACTAGTCAAACAAGAAAAAGAATTACAAATGTCTCCCACTCTGCTCCCACTCGCAAAGCCTCCCGTTCATGCTGGTGACGCAGCCCTGCCTCCTAATCCCGTTGTGCCTTTCGCGAGTTGCTTGGATGTTTTGGTTGCAGACGCCCTAATTACTAAGGGATGCAACATCAAAACTTTTGTGTCTCCTGCAGCTGCAGTGCATCATTCTCAGCCTACGGTTGCAGGGTCTAGGGCTCCTGCAATGTCTTTCACTGGTTGCTCAGCTGCTCAGGCGGCTATTGCTTTGCCTCTGGTCCCTGATGTCGTGAAACTTTCCCCAACTGTGCCCTTGACATCCTTGACGGGCAAGGGTTTTGGTTTGAAGGGGCCTCCTTCCCGCCCAAACTCTTTTCAAAATACTGTGTCTTCTGGTAAGGTTTTCGTTGCTTCTTCTGCACAAGGGCATGTTCGAGTGGGTACGGCTTTGGATCCTGCTAAAGCCTATAATGTCCATGGTTCCTCTAGGTCTACGATTGATGCCTCGAATCGTGGCATTAAAGGTTCTTATGCAAAAGTTATTTCTTCGGCTCGGTCCCGAGTTGGGGGCACCTCCCGTGGGGTGCCTTCTTCTGTGCCGATTTCTACCTTTGGAGCCCTCTCCGTCCAGCTCTCTGATGTTGCTGTTGGCGAGCTAGAGTCTTGCTCTAAGATCCTTACAGGACTAGCTCTTATCTGTCGATTTCGGGGATTTTGGCTGACATTGTCTCAACTCCACGATTGGATCTCCCGAAAATGGGAACCAATACTCTCAGATAATGTTCATATCATCCCCTTGGCCAAAGGATTTTTCGTTGCTAAATTTGATTTCTCTGAAGATAGAAATAAAATTTTATGTGAAAATTTCTTTTCTTGGGAGGATAAATTCTTGCTCATGTTAAAACCATGGCATCCAATTTTTGCTCCTTCTTCGGAAGTTTTCAACAATATGCCTATTTGGGTGAGGCTTCCCAACCTTCCTCTTCATCTTTGGCAAGATGTTGTCCTGGAAGAGGTGGGGGAGGCTTTGGGGGAGTTTTTGATTTTGGATGAGAACACTTCTAATATGTACCATTCTACCTATGCCCGTATTCTGGTAGATATTGATATTTCACAAGGCCTTCCTGATGAAATTAATATTCAGTCATCTAAAGGTTCATGGTTGCAACAACTGGACTATGAGGGTATCCCCTTTAGATGCAAAAAATGTTTCAAAATAGGTCATCATGCTTCAAAATGCGGTTATGAATTCAAAGTGAAGAAAGGCCCTCATACTTGGTGGAAGGATGCCTCCACTGAACATTATACAGTTCTTAAAAGCTCTCATGTTTCTTCATTGGATTCGGATATTCCTAGGTCTCCTGCTGGTGGCTCTGTGGTTGGAGTTCCTGCCAGCCTTGATGTGCCTTTGCAGGGATCTGTTTCTCCATCCGCTGGTGGTTATGTGGTTCCTACCAGCTCTACTGGTGGAACAATGGACGTTGTTCCTACCAGCCCTACTGGTGTGTTTTCTGGTGTTGTCGCTCCTCTTGCTGGAAGTCCAGCAAGCCCTGCTCCTGAGTTTGTTTCTCCTGCCACTTCTGTTGGTATGATTTCAACTGTGGGTAACGTTGTCACTGTCCCTCTTGCTGGGAGTTTCTCGGATTCTTTGCTAGGGGCTGTTTCTTTGGATTCAATTTGTTGGCAGAAGAAGGCAGCGGAAGTCGAAGATGGTTGGATTACTATCAAAGGAAAAAATTCAAAGAAATCCTCCTCTTCTTTCAATATGACCCTCCGATCTCATAAAAAGGGGTCTTAGGTCTGATGTTTTGGTCTTGGTGTCCCTCCTCCTTCTGGATGGATTGTTTTGTCGTGGGTGCTTGCAAATCTTTCGTTTGTGTGATCTTGTGGGGTCTGTTCCTTTGCTTTTGGCTGGATTGTTGTACTAATGGAACTTCAATAGACCTATCTTTCATCTTAGATTTGTAAAGGGTTTTGGGGTCCCTTCAAAACCTGTTTTTACCGTAATAAAAAACAGTTCAAACTAGTTTGTTCACATGCACAAAATGGATACCAAAGCTTAAACACGCTTGGCACAAATTAAGTTCAACCACACACAAATTAAATATTGGGCTTCAATACACACAGTAAATGCCAAAGTTAAATCACACTTCACACAAAGTTAGTTCAATCATAGAAGAAGAACACAAAAAGTTGAAACATTTTTTAAACATAGAGTAAATATACACCTAAGTTCAAACATGGATATAAAGTGAGTGGCAATGTTAGAATGCTCTCGAAAGTGAGAGTAAGAGAAAACATACCCACCCACACAAATTAAAAAATAATAAGAGTAAAATTTATGTACGTTAATGGAAAAATAATTTAAACACACTTCACAAGAAGTTAGTTCAAATGCATTCCCCGCTTCTCCCCTCACTATGTAAAGGGGATATCAAAGTTTCCTCACACACTTCAAACAAAGTTCGAAAATACAATAAAATAATGCTAGGATTAAAACATGCACACCAAGGGAATGTACTTCATGTAAATGCAAACAAAATGTCAAAATTCAAGCATACAAATTAAATGTTAAATAAATAAAGTGTCAAAAGTCAATTCTAAGATTCAAACCCAAGCTTCAACAAACAATAACTAAATCAAAACTAAAAAACACACTTGACACCAGTGATAATATAATTCTAATATAAAACACTAAACAAATATGTTTGAATTAAAGCTTGACGATAACACAACACTAATTATTCAAATATTACCAAAATTTGTTATAATTAAATAATATAATGGTACTTTATAATTACATTGCACCACAAATGTTAAGTTATTACATTTAATGAAATGAAAATTTGACAAAATTTTAATTTTATGCAGTAAAAAATAGTATAAAAACTAAAAAACATTAAGACAAAGACAATAGGCCTAAAAGAATGGTCACGACTAATGACTAATGACTATTCTTTGCAGCCTTAGGAAGGGGGCAAATTCAACCCCTCCCAAATAAAAATGATGGTATTAAATAATATAACAGTTTACATATCAATTTACTTGTAAGTCATTGTCTCAATTTACATATTAGATTTATTCATGTCACCGATTTTGACAATTGATTAAAAAATGCAACGACTTCTACAGTTTTAGATATTAACAATTGCATTATCCAGTTTACAAATTACATTTAAACCAATTTTAACACTTGACTTACAATGCAACATATTCTCCAGTTTTAGATATTTGGTAAGACATTCAATATTTGAAACATTTTTCTAAAATTTGGATATTACATTCATTACTTGATTTCAACAACTACCTATACAGACTTCCAAACATTTCTGAACACTCAGTCAAGCACTCAACATCAACCATGGTTTAAATTTAAATTAATTTTCCTGTCAATAAACTATAATGATTAGATATATAATTATTAAAATAAAATTGACATGAGAAAATATATGAATACATGCACAATATCATAATCTTGTAGACGCACTAAAGCTTTTAAATAGAATAAAAATATGACAATATATATGATGGTCTAGACAAAGTATGTTCTAATTTTTAAAAAAATTACATATATTTATTTTATTTTAAAATTTTAATCAACAAATACAATTCTAACATAGTATTTCTGATGTCTGTCTTCAAGCACACCCCACCCCCTTGATGCACGAAGCAAAAAAGTTTAAATTTCTTCTTTACACAAATAGGGAATCTAAGAGGATGTTAATGACAATGAAGTATTTGGAAATATAATTAAAAAATGCACATGGATGGTGTTAGAATAACTGAGAGGGGGGTGAATCAGTTATCCACAGTCCCAACTACAAAACGTATATCCAAAAATAATTTACTTAAACTTCTACAGCTCGATAACATAAAATACTATTCTTCTTTACAAAGCAAAAATGTTTACATTTCTTCTTTACAGAAATGTTAATGTTAATGACAACGAAGTATTTGTTGAAACATAATTAAAAGATGCAAGTGGATGGTTTCAAGTAACAATCTAAAACCTGACAATTAATCCAGGCCATTGATTTGTGCAAGGAGAGTTTGACTAATGAAAAGGATGCAAAGAATTGAAGAGCCTCTCTGATGATTTTAAATGTTTGAGTGCACAGATTGCTATTAATGCTTAATGAAAAGAAAAGGGACAAGTTAGCAAAGATGAATAGATTGATGATTGTGGTAAACGCTGCAACACAATTTTTCGTGTTTAACCTAGACTTTTATTTCACTAGTTATGCCCATCCTTGTTCTTGAATGTGGGCATCCTTGTTCTTGAATGTAATGTGTAGAACATTTACTGACAGTGAGTTAAAATTCCTACAGGTTGATTAGAATGGGCAGTTTAAGGAGTCACCCTGTCCAACAGATATTTGGAAGCAATGAAGACGAAATGGATGGAGTGGGAAGTTCTTTGGATGACATAGCTGAACTGCATATTTTATTTTAAAGTGCAAGGCTGACTCCCAATACATCTTCTACCTTGCACAGAGCTGTCACACCATTCAATCTGGTGCAATAATATCCTTTTTCATTCTAAAACAAACATGTCTCAACTCCTATCCCACATTGTCAGTTTGGGCTCAGCGTGTTGGCTTCATTGTAATAGCATGCATGAGAGTTGATTCAAACTTGGCATATCCTCTTGTTACCAGTGGTTGGTTTGTGATTGTGGAAACTAGCCAGCAGAGGTAGTCTTTTTATGAATGTATATAAAACATGGATTACTCATTACACAACCAGTTTAGGGATGCAATATTTTATACATCCGCCAGAACCAACCTCTCAGCATATACTGAAGAATAATCCGTATAACAGCTTGTTCACTAATGACAACAGGCAATGTCAAAAAAGTGACAGATCTTTAAGTCGGCTGACATCTCCAAGTACTATGCTTGATTAAATCCTCACTAGAAGCTGGTTTCCTTTATAACTCTTCTAATTGCCTGACTTACCAAACTTCGCAACCTAACCAATAGAGATATGTCATATTTCTTAGTAGGTCAATGGATATTCTCATTTAGTTGGAATGATAATGTCTCATCGCTTGCCATAGGAGGGTACGAAAGTAAAGAAATAAAATGAATGCTATCAATGGGAATATGATAGTCAGGATATGGCACTGGTTTGGGTGTTCTAAAAGAGGCCAACATGTGCATTCATCATGCAAAAGGATAGAAGAAAATTTGTCTGAAGAAAAAGTGTCAGAGGCCTCCTCCTCCTGATGTTAAACAGATGAGACAAGTGTCAGAAGTCTGCAATTAAAATCAATCAAAGAAGTTGCAGGCCTCCTCTTCTAAGACACAAGAATTACTCCTGAAGAAGCAGCCCAATTACAGGACAAACATTATCTAGGAGAAGAAGTAGAAGAGCAATTGCAGATTATGGAGTAACAGAGTTCATTGAAAGTGATGATAGCAAGCATGTAATGTACAAAGTATTTTTCGTTTTTTGGAATATGTTTATGTAATGAGTGCAGTTTTTGGTTCAGGTAGTATTTAAGTTAATGCAATTGTTTTTTTCTCCTGTTATGTGATAGACTATGAAATTTAGTTCAATTTAGAAGAATTGTCAAGGTGAGAAGCTTTTTTTAAAGGATCAGTTCACAAAATAGAGAAAGAAACAAGACATATTAGGATTGTTTTCAAATAACACATTTAATGCATCATTTATGGGAAATACTGACCTGTGATCCAGAAAAACTGTGGTCAGAAAAATACTTGGTGTGAAGTCGCGACTTACAAAAGTGATGTTATCTACTATTTGAATGATTGCATTTTTACTGTGTCAGAAATATTGTAGTGTCAGAAATATTCATCACATTAATTTGATCTTGCAGACTTCATGTTTCGAAGTCTGAGATATCCAAAGTTTACATCTCAAGATCTAGTCAGCATTACAAATGGATTTAATGGGACAAATTTGCTTAATGTGGGTAGCTTTGGGTCCATTTTTCAGGGAATTATAAGAAATGATATGGTAGTTGCAATCAAACCTCTCAATTTAAAAAATGAAGAACTCCAAAAAAAAGTTTTAAGAGTGAATGCAAAATCTTGGCAAGGATTCGACATTGAAATCTCATTAGAGTTATAAGTGCATGTTCTTCAGTTCACTAAAAATGAGAGCTTGGAATAGCATTTGTATCCTGAAAGTAATGAGAAGGATGTTTGTGAACTCAAAATTAATGAATGTCTGAACATTGCTATTGATGTGACCCATGGCATGCACTATCTACATCGTTATTGTCCTACCCAAGTTGTTCACTGTGATTTGAAACCCTGCAATATGGAGGATTACATCTCTCTTCAAGATCTGGGCCGGCATGTTCATAGCCTGCCTATTATTGGAAGTTGCAACTATGTAAAGTCTGGACATCAAAGATACACATAAGTTTTGATGCACTAAACAGAGTAGAGAAGCAGATTTTCATGGATATTTCGTTCTTTTTCATGGTAAATGCTCTGGGAACATCGGTGTCTTGTAGAAGAAGGAGAAGAGTTGGAAGGACTGCTTTAGGAGAACAAGTCTGTAGTATTGAAAACTCATGACCACCTGCGAGACTTGGGAAGAGAAATGTCTGCAGAGCTTAATTCTCCTCCTTGCCACTGATCTCCCAAACATCATAAATCTTTTGTCTACTTATTCCATGCTTATTTTGAATCTTACCTTCTCATTTGGGCACAAATCTGGACTCTGAAATTTGTCTGCGAATATAGGAAACAAAAGGGTTTGAAAATATCCTCACCCAAAACAAATGGAGGTGTTTCCATTCCTTTTATGACACATCTATGAGTTCACAAATCACATACTTTATTAGCCAATCGAAGGAGTGTGCTAAGACACCATCTTGTTCACTATGGCTTCAGCTCGATCTGTATCGCACGGAACTCTTAAGTATTTATTAATGGATCCCTCTTCGAATATTGCAATGTTTAAGAATTAGTCATGGCTGTCTAAAAGACTGTAGCAGAGAAATGTTCAGGTACTTTATTTTTCTGTATAAAATTAATATATAGAATTCCTTACGCTATGGTACAATATCTAAGGATTGCTTATAAATGCAAGCCTCAAAATATGAATTTATTTTGAGTTGCAGGCACCCTCCCAGTCGAAAGAGCTGCACATGCGTAAAACCAATTTGTTGGAGTTTCCGGATTTCTCAGGAATATTAAAAAAATCTCGAGCAGGTGGTGTTAAGGCACCAAGATTTTGCCAACAGAAGGCTGGTATTTATCAGAATCCCTCAGAGTATATTGTAGGAGTCTGGTTTTGGCAATTTCCACATTACATATACTGTCTTATAATGACAGAGGAGATAAGACTACTTTTAAATCTTCCAGTTTTACAGGTTTAGAGATTTAAAACTTCTTCAGGCTGAGTGACAAACTGGTTTTACATGATATCGGAGAGTCTACAGCTCTTAAGTTTATAACAAAAATCTTTATTTAGGGAATTTGCTGTCCAAGCATTTTGTCTCTCAAACTCATGACAGAGAATATCTGATTGGAACGAGTTTATTGAAGGTAGAGTCACTGAATTGTCTTGAAATTAAGACATGTTGGAGACTGAAGGAGATAGATATCAAGAATTATAAGAAGCTACAGAGCACATCTTTACCAACAACACTCATCAGTCAGTCTGTGAAAGGTTGCACAGAATGGCATAAGGGGACACGCTAAACTTCATAGTATGTAAGGAGAATTAAAGACAAAAAAACCTTGGTAAGCTATGCCTTTAAGTTTTCTGTTTAGACATTTTCTAAGAAGACATCTCAAGATTTATTGGTCATACAAACTTAATTGATGCCTTGATCACATCAATTGACATGAGAGGATCTATTGGCTACATAACCGCTCGTAAGCCTTGTGTTTGTTATAGTTATTTTTTATTGTTTATTTATATATTTTTTATTTTTTTAAGAACAAGATTTGGTGTGTTGCTTTGTCAATTGCAGAATATCAATTGGGCATGAACATTTCTACAAAAGGGAATGTTTATAGTTATGGCATTCTCTTTCTAGAGATGGTCACAAGGAAGAGGCCAACTAATGCCATTTTCTGACGAGCTGAACCTTCCAAAGTGGTTGATGTCAGCTTTTCCCCAGAGGCTAAAAGCTATTAGAGAATGTGGACATGGAACACAGTGACTACCATTAGTGGCCTGCTATGCACAACTGAATTCCCCCAAAGAACGTAGTGATGGCTGCCTATTCAAGCTGATTACGTGTGGTAATTGAAAGATGATGAAAACAACAAGGTACAAGCTACACTAATTCCAAAGATTAGTGCGTAGTCTTATGCAATCATTGTACTACACCTGATACATTGTATGTTGTCAATTTAGTTAAAAGGTTTATTTTCGAAATGTACCGTCTATTCAGACATTAGAAAGTACTTTTGATCATATCTATTAATTAATCATCATATCTGTTACCATTAATTAGATCAAACATCAGAACAGAATGTGTATTTATTTCTGTCTGGATGGATGTTGGCTGTTGCCACAAATGAATTGGGCAGACAAAGAGGAGTACATGTAGAGAGGGCAAGCAACTTTGACACCTGGTATGCACATGATATAATGTTTCTTTTTTCATTGATTGGATATATGGATAGTTTCACTTTGTAAATAATTAGTACATTGTGATGATTGCTCTATTTCTTAGTTCCTGCTCAGAACTATAGCGGAGGGGTCGGTATTAAAAAGTGATTGAACTGCTTTTCAATAGCCAATGACCATTCAAATTTATTTCACTATTATCTCCGTTTGCTATGTGCACCAGTTAAAGTTGCATATTTTTAAAGCAAATATTAATTTAAATTTTTTGGCGCTGTGTTATTGGACTCTCTTTCGGTTGCAGAATGGCAGAGAGGGGTTTTTAGATTTACGATGCCAGAGAACGCACATTTCTTTAGGAACTTCTCTGAACATTGCAGGATTGCAGAGGTCTCAATGCCAAATATATTTGGCAATTTTGTGGTTGCGTAGAAGTCCACCTATTTCAAAGCCAGAGGAAAAGAGTTCAAAACAAGAGAGGGCAGAAACCCACAGAGGACAGTTGGCAGAGGAAACAGGTGTCAGGAGATTGGCAAGCATTTAATATCTGTTGCATGCAGGTGAGAAATTAAAAAGTTCTTAACATGTTTTCAATTGCTTGTGGTTCATGATAGGGAGGAGCCCCCTTGCTGGATGGCCACTTGGGCTTGAAACAATGCATCTAAACATGGATGTGATGAGAGGAACACAACAAGATCCATTGGTTTTATATACACCTAGTTTCTCTTCAATCTCAGTGTCTTCATCAGATTTTGATACAGAGGTAACTTGATTGATTTTAAGAGATTCCATATATTCATAGGTACGAACAGCTTGGTGAATTTTCATGTCATCTTTTCCTTCCTTTTCTATTTTATGGCAAGGATCAAAATACTAATTAGCTAAATTGCACTCAATTGTTGAAAGGTGGCCGGAATTCTGTGGTCTCACCAAGTTTTTCACACCAAAAAATGTGGTAGAAACATATTTTTCCATTTCTGCAAGCATGCTTGAGCCAGAGTTCACCACATGCAGAGCTGTCTACACAAAAACTTCAATCTTAACGTTTATTCTAACTCAAATTTTTGAAGGGCAGTGCTCTGCAGACGACATCAGCCTCTTCTCTGAAGCAGTTCAGAGGTAGAAAGAAGCTTCTTTTTTCATTCTCAAAGCATAAAATACATACTTCACCATCTAAATAATGCGTACCGGTGGGAGTTTTCTAGGTGGGATTTATCTCTGGTAAACAGCATGGGATAAGAAATGAAAACCTGCTTCACAGTTTTGTACGTTACAGTCAATCAAATTGCAGAACAAGGAAGTCAGAGACCTGGCCGTGATGTGCTACTTTACCTCTGATATTTAGTACACATTATATGATTTCTTCGTCAATTTTTCCAACAAAATACGATTTCTTGTTTCATGTTTGCATAACTATATTCCTTAATCAAGTATTCATCTAGTGGGAAGCTCTTTCATCCTACTCACAAGAAGCAGAATGGATGAAAATGGAATACGTTCATTCTAGAAAAGAATATACAGAAAATGGGAAAGAATCGATGGGTGTTGAAACAGAAATTTTAACATCCATGCCTTTTACTGGTGACCTCCTTTCTGATGAGGTTCTTGTGAAATTTGAAAATGAAATGCTAAATTTTATTTGTAGTTTAGGACAAGTACTAGATTATTCAGCCCTGAATATGGTTCTGTTAGATTTTTTGTTATTGCTTCAGAGAATTACCTTGAAACTACATGTTTAAGGTTTCTTTTGGTTGTTTAAGCCAGAAGGACTTTTCTAATGCATTTATTGTTCAAAGCCTTTGCTTGGGACTCTGCAATTTTCCAAATATTGATTTAATTAAATTTCTTCTCAAAGAGTACTTCAATTTGAGAATTGCCTGGAATTCTCATCTTTTTCCTTTTTGCTCAATCAGCAATTGATTCTCACTGACCAGTGGTCTTGTTTGGTATACTGATATTTATATCCTTGAATTCTACTTGGCTAGATTAGTTGACTTCCAAATATGATCGTGCAGTCTGGAATCTACCTCTGTAAACAAAGTCACTCTCTGTTTTTCTTTGGCCCAGATCATTGAATGAGTAATCCGTTTGGTCTAAACAACCTGCCCAAGTTTCAAATCTGAATCTGTCTCCTCAATTGTGTGTACAAATGTTATTCCCAAAATGACCTACCAATATCAAACATTGTAGTGGGTAAATGCTAAATATCCAAAGTGATGTTGTTGTTTAGGAATATCATCTATATGGTTATGCCAAGTGTTTTTTGCTCTTGTTCTAGTAAATTCTTGCCCCATATCAATCAGCCCCACTACAAGCTTGTCTGCTTCAAAATTCTCCAGCAGGAGATCACTGTAAGCAGGGATTTTACACAATTTGGGGATTACACCTAGTAAAATGAAGAATCAACTCTGCCTTGCAGAGGCCATTTGATATAGGTCAAGCGGCCTTACAACTTTTCCCTGCTTAATTGAGCATCTTCTCTAAAGATAGGTCCAACATGGAGGCAATCTCTATGTCATCACATGGTGAGATATTACTCCTCATATAACTTCAGCTTCTAAGCATACACAAACCTAAGATGTTCAATGTACACAAACATATATGAAGCTCAGATCATTTCATTTAGTTCTTCAGATATGTGTCATAGGAAAGTAAGTAATTGTCTCATCTTTGTTGAATTTAATGGGCAAAAACAAAATTCCAGCGCCCATGTTATGCTGGTCTTGACTAAACTTTTTCTTTTCTTTTTCTGATAGATCTAATCCTTTTATTAGATATGTAAAAGGATTAGATATGTTAACATGTATTTTGTATATGTAAAAGGATTTAGCATCATTTCAAACTTTTCGTATCTAATAAAAAAAAACTCTTTTGTAGATTTCTGTTTGTGGCTTGTGTTTCTTTTTTGTTTCTATGGCACCCTTCTGTGTCTTTCTTCCATGACAGAAGTGTCACACTTGGAACCCAAATTGGTCTGAGGCCTAACTGCACGCTTACTCAAGGTAGAAAAAAAGTCAGCCCATGGTTCTCTGGGGAAAATTTAAACTATTCTTTTAGTCTTCAGCATAATGCAAACAAATCAAACAAAAGAAAAACTGTTCTTTCAGTCTTCAGCAGGAACTTCACTGCCCTGCGGCACTTGTTTATATAGAACCTGTTCCCACCGTAAACAACTGATGTGTTAATTAATAAATATGATACATCAATTGTTTAAGTTCAATGTAATGTAAATATACAAGAAACATAGATGATTGCAGAAGTTTTTCCAGTTATTTATTATGTTTAAAATTATAGTGATCTCTTGGCCTCGAATAAGATACAGCCTCCTTATGACCTATAACAAAGGAAAAAGTTAAAAACCATTGAAGCAGTCTTGGATGCATGTCAATCAGTTTGTTTGTTTGCAGAGCATTGAAAGACTTGAAGCAAAATAAAAAGACCACTATCGTTTATTGAGACAACAGTTCTGTGTTTATGGTATTCTGCTAATAATATATCTTTTGTTTATCAAGAGTTTAGATTTGGTGGATTTTAAGACTTGAACACCATAATGAATATGGTTAAAATAATGTCCTGTGAAAAATGTCCCTCAATCCTTTAAGGAAAGAAGATGTTTATTGTTATATCGAATGCTTATCTACAGACTGCTACAAATGATTATATTGTCAATTCACAAAAAACTTGTGCCACACATGGAAATAATACAATATGCGAAGTCAGAAAATTATAGGCATTATGGCCGAGAACTTTCTTCATTTGTACTAATACCTTAACTCCAATTGATTGTCACAAAGAACAATTGGCACATTATAAATAAAAGTCATCTTCCAAAAGAAATGCATTGTCATAGTCCGGTGAGGGAAATCCAAAATCAGGAATTAAAGGTGATAAAATATCATTGAATAACAAAATATTGTGTGCTCCTGTCTTCCCAATTAGGGCTTTGAATAAAAGCATTGAGGTTGATTCATCTCGGGTGCGATGATTCACTTGTCAAAGTAGAGGCATCCTGATCAGAATAGCTTGAAGTTCAACTCCATATTAATGTTCAACTTCTGCTTAGTTCTCTCGTGAGCCCTTTCCCTGGCCTTGGCTCTACGTTCAACTCTTTCTCTCTCATTCTCTTTGTGCTTTCTTCAAGGTCATGAATGAGTCACTCGTCTTTGCAACTTGTGGTCTTTAGGAGACTATTGATTATAAAAGAAGATGAAGAAGAAGATAGTATGTTTTTTTCTATTTTCATTAAGTGTAATTGGGTTTGATTCTGGTATTGCTGATGTAGAATCCCAAAGAAAGCATATAACTCTACCATCAAAAAGTCTAAGGTATTCTAAAATCAAACAGATCGAAGAGGCAGAGATGTGCTCAAATGGTTAAATTTCATTCAAGCAATGGGAACGTTATATTTTTGGCTTCTTTTTGTGTCAATGGCACGTGGCATGGGATCGGGGCTTGTACAAACAACAATATGAGTCAGATAGGCTCATCTCTAACTTACACATCTACAGAGATCAGCATGTTAGTGTCTTTGTGGAGCATATGGAATTTTGTTGGCTATTTTGGAGCTGGTTTTTTTTCTGAAACGTTTCTGCACTCAAAAGATTGTGCAAGGCCCATATTCATATCCATAGCCTTGCTTGTACTGACTGGTGGGCATTTAATTATTTGTGTGGATGCCATAATTTTCTGACAAGCTGAACCTTCCAAAGTGGGTGAGGTCAGCTTTTCCCCAGAGGTATGGATGATGGCTGCCTATTCAAGCTGATTAGATGTGGTATGGCATGAGTTCAAGTGGTCACTATCAATTTCTTCTCTGCATTGTGACCATTCAAATCTTTTTGCAATCCCTAATCTCCTTACAATGCTATTATGGATCCTAAGTCATGTTAATGATATATGTTAAGTGATGTATATGCACTCCTAATGTGCTTGTTCACTCCTTATGCTATATTTTAAGAGATGATGAGTAGAAATTGAAAGTAATATAAAAGTCGTTAAACTGACCACAAGTGGGTTATAACTTATGACTACTGAGCAGGAAAACATGTTAAACAAGGAAAAAGAAATACATGGTCTTTCTAAAACAGCTCATTCTGTCAGCTAATTTTCATGGACTGACTGTCAATTCCCCTTATATAAAAAACTTAAGCCATACTCTTTGTACTCTATATATGCACCGAGTGTTTCAACACACTGTATATTGTGCCCGGTACCTATAGTGCTTCTTCTTCAACTCTAGCTATGTCCATAGATGATTTTTGTTTGCAGCATACATTCCACAAATTGACGAGAAATGTTGAAAGGAAGGATTACTAGATTCCAATGTAATGATGACAGATATTTAAATGGCGATGACAAATGTTGAAATGTCAAAGATGGATAGAAGATTTTGAAATGAGAATTACACATGGTGATACAAATAATTTCAATGCAAGAAGATGTAGGGAGTAAGTCAATTGATAGCCTTGTAAATTGTAATTCCTTTAAGGTAAGTCAATTGATAACCTTGTAAACTGTAATTCCTTCAAGGTAAGTCAATTGATGGCCATTATCTGAGATATTGATACTACGTGTTTTGTCTAAGTGCTTTCCACTGACACAACGGAATCTTCTTCAATGGAAATATTTAGATTGTTCAAGAATTTACTGTCATAGCTCAGAACAACGAAGAATGAATGAATGCTGCAACCTCCTCAGAGTTTCTCTTTCCACTAGCACTTTCTCTTCACATGGTTCGCACTGTATTTATACTTGATAATCCCTAAACAGAATATTAATGTTGTTTGTTTTTTGTTTGTTGTTGAGTATATGATTATCAGTTCTTGTTAAAATTTATACTTGATAGTGTGCATAGTTAAGCCTCATAGGAACATTAATGTAAGATTGTGGAATTTATCCAGCAAACGAAGTTTCCTCATGCATGTATGTAAGACATAGATTACAAAACAATTGGTTTAGAGATGACCAACTCTTTTGTGAAAGTTGTGTTTAACAAAGGGAAAAGGTTCTAATAACTTTGTGCATGGCCTTGTGGCACAAAGGTTTCATGTTGGGCTTAACTTACATCATGCCCTTAGAATTTGTGTTAGGTATTTAGGTTTGTGTCTTCCTTGTCCTTATTGTTGTTTTGGTGCTCTCCCTATAATTTCTCTCTTGTTAAAATGGTCCACATTTTGGAGATTCCCTTAGTGTTAAAATCTAACCCACTCCCTCACTCCAATTAGATCCAATATTAGAAAGAGGAAAACAACATGAGAGCACAATAAATTCTCAAACAACTCATTGAACCTATCATTCTCAATCTCAGTTCCAATTCATTTAGAATATGGGATTCATATAAAAGAATATGGGATTAAGATTTAAAAACAGCTTCTAGTATAAAGAATGGTTATTAGGGAGAGAGAAAAAGAATATTAGAATGCAATAAATTCTCAAACAGTTCATTCAGCCTATCATTCTCGAACTCAGTTTCAATTCATTAAAGCATAAGATTCATATAAAAGAATATCAAATTAAGATAAAAAACAGTTTCCAATGTAAAGAATGGCAAATAGGAAGGAAGAAAAAACTAATAAACATACCTGAATGTAGGTGCTATTCTTTCCCTCCTCGTCGGTGGTTTTGTTATTCAATCCAAAATAATTCCTCCCTGTGACAATTCCTCCATCCTTCCTTGCTCTGAACAACCACGCCTCCTGCCACATTTTTCAGCATAGATCAATCATCTCAGTCTACAATTTTTCAAAAATATATTATTGATGGGAGTTAAAAAGAGCTTACAGCCAGTTGTAATTCAAATATATTCAAAATAGTCTTGTAATAAACAGGGGCATCTAGTCACAGAATGGTCATCAAAACAATCTAAAAAATCACATACATTAAAAAAAATAATTACCTAGAACAATAATTTTGCCTCCATCAATTGTGGCTTCCTTATTCTCTGCCTCTTCCTTTTGCTTTCTTCTGTCCTTTGTTCCACATCTTACAATGTAAAACACAAAAATCAACCAAAAAATAAAAACCAATCATAGAACAACATGGGCAGATGGACGGGACAAAACCCTTACAGAAAAACATGATAATTAAGGAAAAAAACCAGAAAACTCTAATAAAAGACATTAAAATACATATATAACAGAAACCAGAGAAAGAAAAGAAAAGGGCAAATATTTCATAGAAAGCACAACAAAATATTGAAAGGAAAGGAAGAACACTATGAGTACTTGTTCAAGAGACAGCTATTTATGGAAGAGGAAAAACGCTCTCTGTTTTTACTTTATTCAGCTTTTTCTGCTTTTTCTGCTTTTTCATGCTTTCCAAAAGAAGGTTCGATTTTTCTTTCCCGTTGCTTTTTACTTGCTTTTTCTAGTTTTTATGGCCTTCCATTTTTCTGCTTTCCTTCCTTTCTTAGTAGTAATTATAATGAAATAAAATTTATAGGCACCCACTTGGTGGAATTACTCATGTTTATTAATTATAATGTATTAAAATTTATACGAATTTTTTTTAATTATTTATGTTTATTATTTATAATATAATTAAATTTATAGGCACTTTTTTTATGAAATTATTTATTTTTATTAATAATAATGTATTAAAATTTATAGGTATGTGTTTCCTAATTATAATATATTAAAATTTATAGACATTCTTTAAGTCAAATCATTCATGTTGGTTAATTATAATGTATTAAATTTTATAACCACTTTCTTAGTGGAATTTCTTATGTTTGTTATTAATTATTTGGTATCTTATTAACAATAAATTTTTTGTACAATTGAATATATATTAATCATAATATAAAGATAAACGTGATGTTTTATTAAGAATTTTAATTATTTTTTATGTTTAAAGCAACAAATCTAGGGTGTTGTCCCTTATATACAACAACCCAATGGGTGACTAACAATAGATTAACAATTACAATGTGTTAACAACACTCTAACTAAACATTAAAAAAAAATAGTCAACCTAACTTCAAAATAGTTAAAACATACCAATATCCATGTTCGTAGTGACTATTACTAACACTGACATTATCAATAGTACTAATAAAAAGAGTAATAAAAGTCTTTAAATAGGGTCATGCATTACCATACTAGAATAATCTATCATTGTAAAATATAACAGTACTAGTGAAAATAATAGAGTTTAAAGAAAGGCCATGAGGGCCACTAATAGTAATGCAAAAGAGAAACGGGGATCAAGTCCCTAGGTATCCTTCAACTTGCATGGTTTGGTCAACATTCTCATCACCCTAGTCCTCTGTAAAGAACTTATAAAGTTCCTTGTAATTGTCATCCTTCGCATTAAGTGTATCCTTCTGTAGTAAGCACAAAGTGGTAGTCAAACTATGCATTATATTTAACACAAAGTATGAGACATCTTGAAGCTGCTTGTCCATATCTGCGATTCTTTTCTTAATTTTATTTATCTCCTCTCAAGTATCCTTGGATTTACCACCTTTCCCAATGAGAGTAGCCTTGCCCTTGCCAACATTGGGTGACTTAGCTTTCGCATCAAGAGCCACATTTTTTGTATGGTCGAGGGATTCAGTTTTGAGTCTCTCAGAAACATGGGAGGAACTACTAGAAGTTGCGGAGTAGACCTCTCTCTCCACAATTTTTTCCTCTTTTCCATTAGACTCGCTTTATCTACCCTCTTCATAATTTGATTGGACTTCAAATTATTCCCTTTTTTCACAGGCTTGGTGGCCAATCTAGTAGACCAGTGAGGCATGCTAGTTTCTTAGGTAACTTCAATGTCTTTATCCATCTCTTGTATATTAAATTTAGCCTTTTTATGGGTATTGGCATTCAATTTAAGAGGAGGGTCATTTCTTTTCTTTTCCTTTGGTTTTTCTTAGACCATAGTGTTAGGAGGGGTGTCATGAGAACCATGTTGTACTTAAGGGAAAGGTTCTTAAGGTATTTTTTTCTTGCTAGGTCTAGGGAAATCCATCATAATAGTAAGGGGGGTGGAAGAGACAAGGGCTTCTTGGACCATAATAGCTCTTAGGGGACATAAGGGAAGGCGAAAATGGTAGAGCATAAAAATAAGGCCTTGGTGAAGGATAGTCAACTTATTGTTGTAGTTTTTGGCCTTGACAGCTTCCTTAATAGAATTCTCCAAAGAATGGAGAAGGAAGAACAAGAAGAAGATAACACTATAATTTCTAAAGTGATTCATGAAAAGCATGTGATAAAATTAATAAACATCAAATCTTCCTTCAAGAGTAAAATATTTTGTTACCATCAAACACACCTAGTCCCATGGTTCAGTAAAGTTATTCACAATTGTAGCCACTATGCATATTAATAGGGTTTTTCTTGTCTCGAGAAAATTGGTTCAGGATTTCAACATCTGAAACCCTATAGGATTTCTTCCATTTTCTCCTCATCGTCGAGAGACCAATGACTTTTGCAATAAGTTTGTCATTAACTTCAAAAGAAATGTTGCTCATCAACACATGCCTCTTAGCCCATGAGGAGACAAATCACAAGGAGATATTTTTGGTGTTCCCTATCAAATACTCAATAAAATGAGTCACACCCCCTTCCTTATAAATGTGCCAAATTCTAGGGTTCTTGAAATCATCATATTTATTGGACTGTACACACACTTTATCCCCCCGTGGTTTCGCAAACCAAAGCAAAAAGATTACTGATATGTAGAAAACCCAAATTGAAACCAACAAAGGAAAAAGGAACTTGAGCCCAAAATAAGTGAAGTCAATATGTGCGTTCATATTATTTTGTGCTATCTTACACTTTCATCTCCAACTTGGTCACTCCCTCATGTGAATAGTTTATTGCCATTGTAGAAATAAAAAGCATATGGATTTTGGATAGATTTTATCTAACAAAATCTTGCAATCCAATATTAAAATTAATGCATCTCCCTTTAAAAAAGTCCCATTAAAATTGATAACAATAGTTGACCATGTCAACGCATCATAGAGAAACAAGCAGACAAGTTGGCAATGAACATACACAATGTTAGGCCCTGTCATGTGATTTGAATTTTGAAAAGATAACAGGTAACTTTTTAAAATTAAATCCCATTTATATTGGTAGAGTAAGGCTAATAAATTCCACAAGAAGCCACAAAAGGAAAATTTATAGATTTCCATTGAGGATAAAGAAGCTTTCTCTTTCCTTGGTAGGGACTTCAAATTAGGGGGAAAACAACGATCCTCCCTCCAATATTACAAACCATCACTAGCTAGGCCCATGACAACCATTGAATCAGCAACTAGATTACCCTCTCTAAAAGTATGTTGTATGGTAAAAGCTTCAAAACCCTTCATTAGAGCCCTAACATCCTTTAATATTCCATGCACATTCCAACCAACAACCATAGTTCCTTTGGTCATTTCAATTATCATCCTTGAATCACCTTCAATCCAAGCCTCTGAAAGATAGCTTACAAAATGTGCAAAGAAAATTAATAGTGTATAAAGAGGTATTATTTTGTTTCTTCCTTATGCTTACAAAGAATACATCAGTTAAGGAACTAAAATCCTCTTTTAGCAAGATTAAATTGGGATAATATTTTACCACTTAGTGAGGCCCACCAAAATAAATTGATCTTTGGTATAAGATGCAAGTTCCAAACCTTCCACCAACAGATAGGGTCTATGTCATGCTTTATCATCATATTGCAAGTAGATTTGACTAAAAAGACACCCTTCTGGTTTCTTGTCCAAGTAAGTTTATCTTCCTTAGGGAGCATAACAACCTTATGGAGGATATTAGGCCTGTCCATATAGCTTTGTGTCATAGCTTTCCATTTCCTTAGAGGAGTGATATAGTCAGCAAGGTAGATCCCAAAGGCTCGGTCTTCGCCCTTTACATATGCAAGTTGAAATTTGAATTATCTGCAAGAGGTTTATCTCTAATCCATCAGTCTTCACAAGATTTGATTGACCTCTCATTGCCTATTTTTCATTTTAAACCTTCTTTGATAAGAGTTCTACATTGTAAAATGTTGTTCCAAAATTTTTATCCTACCGAGAAACTATTCAATTCAAGGACTCTATGAAAGCTAACTTGGTTAAGGCAATTTATGACTACAATCTTGATAAATGGGTTCAAAATGATGTTGTGGAGTTGAAAAATAGGTGCATAAGGCTGGAAACTAGGAATGAGATGCTAGAAGATATCATTGATAAGCTAAGGAAGGATGTTGTTTTGAATAAAAGAAATGACGAGGTTTTTTATAAGGTTTCTGGTGATACTACAATGCTGGAGGAAAAAATTAACAAAGTCTTGGAGAAAGTGATTATTCCATTAAATGACAAGATCAATAACAATGAAGTTATGCTAAAGAAATTGTTAACTCTATCTAATAGTGGAATGAAAGCTACTATGGAAAATTTGAAGACTCTGTGTACTGTGTTGGAAGGAAACAATACTGACTCAATGAAAGGAAAAAATGAAGGAAAAAATTCCAGCTAGCAAGTGGGACCGGGACCTAGAACTCAATCTAAAACCAGAAGGAAGATCCTGGTTCAGGACCAGGAAGCAACTAATCTAAAAGATTCTATTAAGACTATGCAGAGTCGGCTGGTGGAATCGGAGGGCTTCCTAAAGACTCTGACCTGATCCTGTGCTGGTGGCTTTTTTTTCCCTGTGTTGCTAGGGGATTTTTCATTTTTTCTCTTTTTTGAGTTAGTGCTTATTGTAAATCTGGGAAGTGTCCCTTATGGGGTCTATCCTTTCTCGGGATAGTCTGTTGTCTTTTTTGTTTTTCTATGTAAATCTTCTCTAAGCTTTGTTAAAAGGTTTTGGGGCCCCTTCAAAACATGTTGTTACCTTAATCAAAAACTTGGTTAAGGTAATTAGCCTTCATAATTTTGTACCGATTAGCTTTATCTAGACTAATATTCTAACCATTTTTAGAAATTAAAGCTTTATTTAAGTTGGTCATATTTTTTTATTCGAAGTCCACCTTGGCTTTTAGGTTTGCGAACAATATCCCAATTGACTAAATCCAACCTATTTTTTATTCCACTTTGGTTTGAAGAAAGGTTCTTTGAATTCGTTCAAGATTTTCTTCCATGGTGCCTACAATTTTGAAGAGGGTTAGAAAGTAAACAGGGATACCTTAGAGGGAGGCAAAAAGTAACTGGAGTTTCCCCACACTACTTAGTAACTTACCCTTCCAAAAAACTATCTTCTTTTGGATTCTCTCTAGGATTGTATTCCAAAAGACAGGGGTAACCTCCTTAATAGTAAGGGGGAAGCCCAAATATGTGTATTGAAGAGTGGCACACTAATAGCTAAGGATATCCTTGATCTTGATTTGTAGGTTCATCTTGGTATTAAAGAAGTATAGACTGCTTTTCTCATAATTTATGCTTTGGCCAAAATCCTTAACATATTCTATAAGAAGAGCCTTCTACTACCTTTCTTCCACCACTAAATACCTTCCAAAGAGGAAAGTGTCATCAACAAACTACTTAAGAATTGAGGGGAGGGGTGTAAGGAAGTTTTAACTCCCTGTATTCTTCCAAATAGGCACAAAGACAAACAAATTATGGCTAGCACTTTTGTAACCATTATACAAAGATATGGAAAGAGGGGATCACCCTGTTTAATTCCCCTCCCATCTTTGAAGAACCCCCAAGGGACCCTATTAACTAGAACCAAGTAGTGGACAGTCTCAACATATTCCCTACAATCCCACTCAAATTTTCACCAAACCCCAGTTTACTTAAAAATTTATACATAAAGTGTCATTTAACCCTATCATAAGCCTTAGAGATATCCAACTTAAAGGCCATACTTAGAATTTGACTTTTTTCCATTGAGTGGATAATATCAAGAGTAGCAATTTTAGCCTCCAAAATTTGTCATCCTTGGACAAAGCCTTTTTTATTGTTGCTATTGAATTTTTCTAGGAAGGGCTTCAACTCATTAACCATCACTTTGGAAAATATATTATAGATAGTACATCATAAGCTTTTCAACCTAAAATAAATCATTCTCTTTGGGTCTTGAGTTTTAGGGACCAAGACAATGAATGTATTATTTAGTTTTTTCTATAATTTACCTATCCTTATAAAGTCTCTTATAGCCATAGTAACATTATAGTTGACAATATCTCAGAAGCCCTAAAAAAAAAGTAGGAGGAAACCCATCAGGGATATGGGCTTTATACACACCCATCACAAACGCAACAACTTTGACTTCATCTTCAAACACAGGTTCAAGAAGTATATTATTATCCTCCTCCCCAATGGCAATGGGGAGATAGCTTAAAAGTATGCCCTCTACATCACTAGTGTGGTTATCAGAATTATTGGAATAAGTTTAGATGAAGTAATGAGATGCTACCTCTCCGATTTTAGCATCATCAGTAACTTCCTAATTAATCTCATTCAAAAAACATTTGATTGTATTCCTTTTTTTATTCTGCTAGAAAATTTGTGGAAAACAACTGAGTTCTAGTCTCCCTCCTTCGTCCATTGAATCTTTGACCTTTGTTTCCAGTAAATTTATTGTTTTCTAAGACTGTCCTTCCATTTTCTTCTCCACCCTTCTTCCTCTTCATGTGGGAACTAAGATAATTTTTCTACAACAATCATATTCTAGATGTTATCCAATTTAGAGCCTATCTCCTTTTTCTAGTTAAAAATGTTGCCAAAGGTTGATTTTTTCCACCCTTTAACTTCTTTTCCTGATGAGATCCAATTTTTGAGAGATCTTGTAAATAGCGAATCCCTAGACAAGGGAGCTCCACCATTTTTTAATACAAACCCTAAATTCTGGATGAGAGGCCCACATAATCTCATACCTAAAAAGGAGGGGGATAGAGAGATTAATCTTCCCAGTGAAGGAAGATAGGGTTGTGGTTAGAGACAGTTATGAGGAGAGATCTAAGAGAAGCATTATATCCTAAGTCTCAATAGTTTGAGACTAGGAATTGATCGAAATTAACTTGAATCAAATAATTACCCTCATGATTATTTGACCAAGTGAAGGGATTACCTAAAAGATCAATATCCAGGAGGCCAATTCTATTAATAAATTGAATATCATTCATTCTATCATTATAACCTATTGAACCTCCTATTTTTTCCAAGGAGAATAGGGGAGAGATAAAATCTCCTGCCACCATATAAAGTACATTCCTATCCTTTAGAATTAGAGAATATAATTCATCCCATGTTATCTTTCTACTAACCCAAGTATTGGGAGCATAGATATTCAAAAGATGCTAGGTGCAATTGCCAAGTTTGAAGGCCGCCACAAGATAATTATGGGAGAATGCAAAGGCATCACCATTTGCCTTTGTATCATCGAAAAATGGAAGCACTTCCATTTAGGACTATCTTAGCCCTACAAGTAAGTGGTTTGGGGTCATGTCAAATTCCTTGAATGGGTCTTTGACTTAGATCTAACTGTTTCCCCTGTTCTGCCCTATTTTCCACTTATTTCCATCCTGTTTCTGGCACCTAGTCCTGAGAATTTGAGGTTCTTGATCTCAGGATCAAGGTTGACCTTCTGGGTCAAGTTTGACCTTGACCTTGATCTAGGTCAGGGTTGACCTTGACCCTAATCTAGGTCAGGGTCGACCTTGACCTTGATCTAGGTCAGGGTTGACCTTGACCCTAACCCAATGTGTAGATTTCAAATTCTAAAGGTTTCCAGATGTTGCGTTTCAAAAAAATTTGTTTCCCGCTTCCAGGTCGGTTGTTTCTGGTTTCAAAACGATAAAATCTTAAATGATATTTAATTTAGGTCCACTTCTAAGGGTATAGGCTTAATGGGAATTTATTTCTCCTATGTCTGCCTCTCTAGAAGTTTGTGCCCTAAACTAGTATATAAGGAAGCCTTATCCTTTCATTTTAACCAAGTATTAGTAAACTCCAGTGGGGATGGAGCCTACTAATGATGCACTAAAATATTGTGTCCCTATATAGGATACCTAGCCATGTTAGGAGTTGATTATTACATTCATTAGAAGTCCTTGTTAAGGGACGGACCCTGTTAGGAGTCTTCTAAACCCTGTTAGGAGTTGGTTACAAGGATAGGCTCACTACTTGAGCACACGTCCCAAAGTGAAGGTTAAATCCACTTTTTAAGGTTAAACCCACCTTATGGATCCACTATCCAAATAAGTGTATAAGAATATATAATAAAATTAATGAACTAACTTACAACAACTATCTTTTCCCAAATAGTTCTAATGAGGTTCTTAATGAATTACTTCTGCTCTACATCTAGAAAACCTTCCAACAAAAAGTTTGCAACCACATCATACACATTGCACACCATAATTCTAAGGAATGACTTTCCTTTATACAAATTACAACAAGAAATTAGGTCATCTTGTTAGGATTTCCCCAATGCAAAAATAAATACATGGACCCTTTCTAAGATACACACATTATCTTAAACAAGTATGCAAATACACATCATCATATGTGCATCAAGATCCATCATTCACATTGGAAACCTTTTGAACACGTTATCTCCTTTGGTCAGTCCCAAATTGGTCTTCACAAGATCACATGCTTCATCTGATGTCATCATGATTTTGATGACCCAAGAATCTCACACAATGCTCTTGCAAGTGTATTCAGTCAAGAATGAAGCTCGCATACCATAATTCATGCTCACATCCAAGTTATTTTAAAAACACAAAGACCATCTATGTCATAATTCTCTATTTCTATGTTGCGACCAGTCTTCACCAAAACAATCATAACTTATGAAAAAGAGCACATAATGATTTGCAACTTTAGACATAAGGTCTAAAAACATCCTTCATCATAAATCTAAGATTGCATGTCCTGGAATGTCATACAATGTTTGTGCCATTCTGTCAAACCTACTTGTTGCTATCATAACTAGTCTCTCCGATGAAACCAACTAAAACATATGTTGAAATCAATGAAAAAAACATGATTGGCAACACTTCAGACATTAAAAAATTCCAACAATCTCCCCCTTTAGCATTGATGGCAACATATGAGAAAAACCATCAACCCAAAGATCTTCTCAATGACCTCTTCACACTACCCTTAACATAGCGATGGTTTTTCATCTGTAACACTCCTCCTTTGACATAAATGGAAAGGGTGAGAATTTTTCTTATTTTTCACCATCTCTGAACATCCCACTTCTACAAGGTGTATCTTTTTCAAATCTTCATACATGCAAAAAACCATATGCTTGATCACCCAAGTGTGCTATGTTATGTTATGAGATCACTCCCCCTATGGAGTGCATCCAAGAATCATGTCCAGAGAATGATATAGCTATGATAAGTAATGGACTAATGCATTCATAGATCCTTTAGTTCATACAAGGATGGGTTTTCACCCCAGGCATACCTATGAGGTATTCAAAGGCATCTTTTGGAAAAGTTTTGGTGAATATATCTGCTAATTGTTCCTTTGTGCTGATGTAATCCAATATGACTTCCTTTTCTACAACCTTGTCTCTCAAAAAGTGATATTTGATTGAAATACATTTAGTCTTTGAATGCATAACATGACTCTTTGACATGTTCACTATACTTGTATTATCACAATGTATTACAGTAGGCTTTCCAAAGTTTACCCCTATGTCCTTCAACATTTTCTTGACCCACACAATCTATGTACAATTTATGGTAGCAACCACATACTCTTAATCAGTAGTAGGATGAGCTATACAGTCCTTCTTTTTTCTCAACCAAGAGACCAACATTTTTCCAGGGAAAAAGGCTCCACCACTAGTGTTTTTCCTATCATCTACACTTCCTGCCCAATCTGCATCAGTATAAGCATGCAATGTGAAATCATCAAATTTATCATACCATAAACCATATTCTACTATTCCTTTTAGATATCCAAATATCATTTTAATAGTAAAAAGGTGAGTCTCCTTAGGATCATCTTGGAACCTCGCAACAATTTCAACTGCACTTGCTATGTCTAGCCTAGTGTGTGTCAAGTATTGAAAACCTCTAATCATGGATCTGTACTTTGTCTGAAGCCTAGTGTGTGTCAAGTATTGAAAACCTCCAATCATGGATTTGTACTTTGTCTAAAATACACTTTTATATTCATCAGTAGTTGAAAGATTACACCCAATCACCATAGGTATCCCAACAGATTTACAATCCTCTATTCCAAACTTCTTTAGCAACTCCTTAAGATACTTGGTTTGTGAGATAAAAATACCATGTTTATTTTGAATTATTTGCAAACCAAGGAAGAATTTCATTTCACCAATCATTGACATTTCAAACTCACTTTTCATTTCTTTAGAAAAATTACTTCTCATTTAATCATTACCTCCAAAGATAATGTCATCCACAAATACCTCAATAATCATAATACCCTCAGAACTAGTTCTCAAATATAGATTACTATCCGCACTACCTTTTTTGAAACCAAGATACAATAAATACTTGTCAAGATGAGCATACCAGGCCCTTGGTGCCTAGTTTAGTCCATATAAGGCCTTCTTCAACTTGCAAAATATATCACCATCTTTTGTCAAAGGAAATCCATTAGGTTGTTCTATGTATACTTCTTCTTCAAGATCACCATTCAAGAATTTGGACTTCACATCCATCTGATATAACTTGAAATATTTGTGTTGCATAAGAAAGGAACAATCTTACTGCCTCTAACCTCATAATAGGTGCAAATGTTTCTTCAAATTCTATACCATCCTATTGTGAATAGCCCTTGCATACCAGTTTATCTTTATTCTTCACAATTGTACCTTCTTCATTCATTTTTTTTTTCTAAAAACTCATTTGGTTCTAATCACATTGTTGTCCTTAGGCCTAGGAACCAAATCCCAAGTGTTGTTTTTCTCTATCTAATCTAGTTCTTCCTAAGTTTATTTAATCCATGATTCATCTTTACAAGACTCATTAGTAGTCTTAGGTTCAACTTGGAAGATTAAAAAAAGTTCATCTCTACCCTTGGACCTTGTTTTCATACCTTGATTAGCATCACCAATAATCTAATTTTTAGGATGATTCATCAAAACATACATTGGTGTTCTAGGAGATCCTCTTTGTTCATTCAAAAAAACTTGTAACTATTTTCAATCTCAAAAATATGTTCTGCTTCTTTATTCTCATTCTTGTTCTTAGGGATTGGATCACATTCATACATCATTTCTTCAATCTGAAACTTCTCATCAATCTTCACATTAGCACTTTCAATTATTTTCCTCAATCTCATATTGAAACATCTATATGCCTTTATTTTAGTGGAATAACCAAGAAAAATACCTTCATCACTCCTTGGATCAAACTTTCCTATTTCATCATCTCTTTTGATATAGCACTTGCTACTAAAAATTATGAAATACTTCATAGAAGGAGTATGACAAAACCACAGTTCATAGGGAGTCTTACCAGTACATTCTCTGATCTAAATGTGATTTAAGGTGTAGAAAGCATTGTTAACTACTTCCCTCTAATGTATGTGTGCTATACTGCATTCAATAAACATAGATCCAATATGGTTTTTCTCCTTCTCTCTAGAATCTCATTTTGTTGTGGAGTTCTAGATGTAGAAGTCTGTCTATATATGCCATGTTCTTCGCAATATGAATTAAATGCATTAGATGAAAAATCTCCACTTTTGTACGACCTCAAGCATTTTATCTTTATTCCTAACTCATTCTTAATTTTTTCCTTATAAATATTGAACTTATCAAAAGATTCAGAATTTTCTTTTAGGAAAGAAACCCGCATCATTTTAGAATAATCATCAATAAAAAGAATAAAATACCTCTCCCTATAGTAGAACCTTGTCTTTGTAGGACCAAACAAATCTGTATGCACCAGATCTAGCTTTCCTTTTGCTAAAAATGATTTTGTCTAAAAGATGCTCTTTGTTTATTTCCCCATTACATATTCTCTGCACATAGTGTTAGTAGGCTTGATAATATTTGGAAGATCTCTAATAGCATTTGTGTTACAAGCCTTCACAATGTTGTCAAAATTGATATGACAAAATCTTCTATGTCACAACCAATTGCCATCTACTTTAGCCAAAAAATAGCTAGCTTTTGTGGTAATCAATTGAAACACATTATCTCTTGATTTTGTCCCTAATGTGATCTTGTCTCATGTCTCACTTTTGATATTGCATTTTCCATCCTTAAACTGTAAGTGGTAACCCTTGTCTACAAGTTCTCCAACACTCAACAAGTTATGTTTAAGACCATCAACAAACAAGACATCGGTGTTATTTTTTTCATCAAGAGAGATTGATCCTCTACCAATGATCAATCTAGGAGTGTTATCACCAAATCTAGCCACTCCACTATCATATTTGTTTAACTAAACAAACTTGTATTTATTACTAGTCATATGATGAGAGAAACCACTATCTATAATCCATTCTAATTTATTTTCCACTTGTGAAACTAATGCTTTCTCTCCATGAGAAGGTTCTTCATCCTTAATTACAAAAAATCCAATCTCATCTTCATCATTTGCAGAATCATCAGAAATACCATCACTAGCATAATAATCTTCCTTATCCTTGGAATAATCAGGCCTAACAAACTTAGGCTTGTGATTATGAACCCTTGTAGGAAATCTAGATGCAAAATGACCAATCTTGTTACATGAAAAACAATTTAGGGGTAACTTTACCTCAAACTTACCCTTACCACTCTTTTATCTCCTTGTGATCAGAGCCACAAGCTCATCCAAATTTCTCTCTTCTTCCTCTATTCCAACCCAATCATCAGTGTATTCTTCAAGCTCTGCATGTCTAACACTTCTAATAATGCTTGCAAGAGTAGATAAAGTCCTTTTGTCATTATGAACAATAGCCTTAAATTTAGTTTCCACTTTAGGTAAAGTATCTTGTAGCTCTATGGTCTCAAAGGTGGTTAATTTAACAATCAACATCTCTCTTTTGAAGTTCGTATTGATTGGAATGACCTCCTCAATTACCTGGAATTTTGACTTATAAACTGGTGTCAAAGATATCAGAATCTTTGTGATCACTTCTTCCTCAATGTATGTGCCTCCAAAATTTCTAATTCCTATAACAACCCCAGTTATCCTTTTTACATATGCTTTAACATTCTCATCATCTCACATTCTTAGGTTCTCCATCTTTTCTTTCCAATTTTGTAACTTTTTCCTTTTAGTGTATTGGTCTCCTTCATACAGGGCTTCTAATCTTGTCTAGATTTTGTGTGTTGAGTCATCTTCTTTAACCTCTTTGAATTCTTCTTCTAAAAGTACACTGATCAATGCTTCCCTTGCAACCATGTTGCAATGAAACAATTTCTTCTCATCTTTAGTAGCATAACCTATCTTCGATTCAACCTTGATTTCTTCATCCCTCTTGATAATCATCCAATAACCAATTTCCATGCAAATTAGATGAGTCCTCATCTTGTTCTTCCAACTGTAAAAAAATTTCAGCATCAAAATTAGGGATCTCCTTCCTATAGTAAGCCATCTTAGGATCTCCTCAAGAGGTTAAGCTTCTTATCTAAGGACCAGAAGTTCTAATACCAATTATTTACAATAACAATACACCAACACAACTAAGGGGGGGGCGGGTGGGAGGGGTGAAAATGTTGTGTGCCAAATCTTAAATTTAAATTCCTTTATAAAATGATTACTTTGACAAGCTAAAATATTAATGTAACCATAAGAGCATCACATAAATAAAACACCATAACATGAAGATTTTTTCTCAAGGAAAACCATGTTAAGGGAAAAACCCTAGCGGGGATGGAACCCACTAATGATACACTAAAATATTGTGTCCATGTTAGGAGTTGATTATTACATTCAATACAAGTCCCTGTTAAAGGACAAACCATGTTAGGAGATTGTTTCAAGGATAGGCTCACTACCTAAGAACACTACCCAAAGTGAAGGTTAAATCCAGCTTCTGAAGGTTAAACCCACCTTTTGGATCCACTGTCCAAATAGGTGTATAAGAATATAATATAACAATAATAAACTGACTTATAGCAACTAGCTTTGCCCAAATAGTTCCAATTAGGTGCTTAATGAATTACTTATACTCTACATCTAGCAGACCTTCCAACAACAAGTTCACAACCACATCATACACATCCCACAACATAATTCTAAGGAATGACTTTCCTTTATACAAATTATAACAAGAAATTAGGTCGGCATGTTAGGACTTACCAAAGCAAAAATAAATACATGGACCCTTGCTAAAATACACATGTTAGCTTAAATAAGTATACAAATACACATCATCAGATGCATGCCAAGATCCATAATCCATGTTGGAAACCTTCTAAACACATTATCTCCTCTAGTCAACCCCACATAGGTCTTCACAAGACCACATGCATCAACTGATGTCATCATGATTTTGGCGACCCAAGAATCTCACTAAATATTCTTCCAAGTGTATTTGGTCAAGAATGAAGCTCACATACCATAATTCATGATTGCATCCAAGTTATCTTAAAAAATCATAGACCATCTCTATCATAGTCCTCTATTTTTGCACTGTGACCAGTCTTCACCAAAACAATCATAACTTATGTAAAAGAGAAAATAATAGTCTATGACTTTAGACATAAGGTCTAAACACATCCTTCATCACAAATCTAAGATCACATATCCTTGAATGTCATACAATGTTTCATACCACTCTGTAAGACCTTCATGTTCCTATCATAAAAAACATGTATGATTAAACCAATAGAAACATATGTTGACATCAATGACAAAACATGATTGTCAACACTTCAGACAACACCAATTCCAATAGTTAAAGAGTTGTTTTAGATGTAGACAAAGCATTTTGTTCATATTTAATAGAAAAAGAGTTATTTTGTGATGCAAATAAGGGGTTCAACTCCACACAAATGAGACATATTTCACAACAATGGGTTGATTCTTCTTTGCACTAAACTCTCTTCTTCTTGTCATGACCTTCATAAGGCTACAAGGCTTCAAGACACCAAATCATGCATTAGTGCTTCAAGGTTTACATCCAACATTAGAGATATCCTATACCATGTGAAAAAACCATATTCAACCCCATAATAGATCAAAAGCCTCAAATTCTCCCAACTTACTTGGCACCTCTCTCAACATGCTTGATTTCCTAGTAGCCCTATCAAATGATAAAATCTGACATAACTTTTGATGCAAACTAGATATCCTCAAACTAAATAGTGATTTAAATACCCTTTTGGGTATTTAAGCATATCATAAACTTGAAAGGGGTTAATTTGGAACATACACTTCTATAATTGATTGGTGATGCTACTCTAGGGCCTAATTAGTACAACATATTGAGTTTTTTAGGCATAACTTTTGTTGTAAAACTGACCTAGAAGATCTAAGACCACTTTTGGATACCCATTTGGAATTTATAAATCATATATCAAAATTATAGTAGGTCTTTTTGTACATAATATCTCAAAAATTGATTGTTTACTCACTATTACCCTAGTTTCACAGCAAGGTTGTTACAAAGATTGACTTATTAAGATAATTAAATAATCTTATCTTAAGGAATAATAATAATTTAAAACATCTACAGAAAAAATATCTTACCAACCATATAGGTTTCAAGATCATACTACACCATACAAGGTTGTACCAATCAAATTACTTGTTTCACAGTGAAAATCTGAAAGTGGCAATCACTATTTTTATCAAAAAATTTGTAAATCATGATGAAATTCACTCAAAAATAAATAAATTGAAAGGTAAGAACATTATCCAACTTTTTCAACAACTTTAATGGCTATGCTATAAAGTACAAGGCCATACAATGGTCTTAAATAGTGAAAAAAACATTAGAATTTGCAAACAACCGTGTTATTTTGGATTCATTTCATCTTCAAAAACTCAAAACAAATTTGGATCAACCATACAAAGTATTTTAAATAATTTTACATCGTGTTTCAATAATTACAACAAACTCTTAAATGTCAACCAACTTTAACCCTTCACATTCCCATTCTTTGCATTTTGCAATATAACAATTTTGCAAGAATTGACAACTTTTACATTATTTGACAAATGACACTCTAAGACTCCAAACCAATACAAACAAGTTAAATATGGTCTTTTACACCTTATCGCATGATTAAATTACCAAACCTAAGCTAAGAAACCAAAATTGATTCATAGAGGCTTGAATTTGACAATGTGCTCTTGCAACATTTTGGGATGCAAAAGAAGCATTTTGTTCAAATTTGGAGGTTAAAGCAAAAATTATTGGAGAGGTAATTCAAGGAAAGCATCAAGAGAAAGTGTTGAAGGTCATATATCCAAAATAAGAATTAGAGACATCAAATGAAAATCAATGAGATGATGGAGCAACAAAGCATAAAGGTGGAACCAAAATTCTTTCCATGACCTTTGTCATCTTAGAAGGATGTCCTATAAGACATCTATCCATAATGGAGGCCAAAAGGGAAGTAAAAGTTTTAGTTATTGCTCCTACATTTACAAAGTTTAATAACTAGGTTGCAGCTCAAGAACATGCAGCTACGACACTATTTCAAGAGCTTAAGGACATTAAAGGTCAAAATGAGAGCATTATGAAGACCTTGAAAACTTTTAGTAATAAGTTGGTCAACCTTGAGATGAAAAAAAATCAATATGGGAGGCCATACAAAGCTCCATATTAGCCTAATATGACACCTTACCAAACTGATCAATAATGTCAAAGGAGAAACTATAACCAAAGGCCTAGTTTTCTCTATAATGCAAATACACCTAGCTCATCCAAAGATATTGTATTAATGAAAAACAATTTGGATAAGGATGAGGAATGGTATTTTTATTTTAATTAGTAGGATTATTTGAAAAACTACTCAAATGCCTTATTAAATCAAGCTCTCATGGTTTAGAATAATCAAATATCACAATAGTATATACCACAAGAGGCTAATGATCAATAGGGTTCATAAAATCAACAAGGAACTTTGGGTGTTACATTGATGATTTATCAAGAGGGAGAGTACTATGGGGTTAATAATACATAGAGTTAGTCATGGGTACCTATAGCAACCAACACTAGATCCAAGAAAAGGGATGTTGACTTGGACCAATAGGTTGATAAGGATAAAAATCAAAAAGTTTTAGGTTTAGAAGGTCAAGTAGGACCTTTACTTCACAAAAATTCAAAATTTTCCAAGTACACAATCCACACACAACTGGTATTGGGTAAAGAACAACAAAAAGAACCATTATAGCCAGCACAAGTGCAAAAATATATTGTTGTTTCAAAAACACAGCATAAGGTTAGTACCAACAATGTTAATATTGTTGATCATTTGAAGAAAACACATGTGGATGTGTCTATGTGGGATGTCTTAGCTCTTCCTCTACCAAAGAATATGTTACATGAGGCATTGTCATCTTTGTCTTCATCAAATGAGGTACTTACCCAAGAAATTTATAATATTATTCTATCTAGTAACCCTAGTAAATGTTTTGAAAAGGACATTTGATAAGAAGCAATCTCCAAGAGTATTCAAGGATCAAATATTGTGTTGAAATGGGTCAAGCTTAAGAGTAGACCTATAAAGCATACAAATTTTGATTCCATGTGGATTGGGTCATTTATCACAATATGATGCAAAACACATAATTCTTTTCAGCTATCCACTCTTGATGGAGAGGAGTTACCAATCCCATTTAATGGTATTCATCTCAAGCATTATTTTTGAGGTAGGACATAAAATACAGAGTTTGAAAATCCATAATGATGAAACAAATACAAGGCAACATGGTCATGTTTTTGTCATATCTCACAAACCATGAACTAGGTTTTCAAAAACATTTCATAGAAATTAGAGAATATCAAAACACACCAACGCATTAAATTTCACAAAAAATGAGTTTGTATTTTGGGAGAAATTGTTATCTGTTAGCAATAGGTTTTTAAGGAAGTATGGAAATGTACTACAATAGTCAAAGGATTTAAATTACTAATCACCAACAAAGGCAGTATGCAACTGTAACCGTGATCCAATATCAGTGAAAGATAGTGAAATAATGATCTCAGTCGATAAGGTATAAGAAAGAAAGAAATTTATAGAGGGTTCCCAATTAAGAGGGTTCCCGTCCCCCTTTTCCTAGTTGGCTCTTGGACAATGATTGAGTAAAAAAACATTTATTTTTTAAATTGTC
Source organism: Chamaecyparis obtusa (assembly GCA_027943335.1). Lineage (NCBI taxonomy): Eukaryota > Viridiplantae > Streptophyta > Pinopsida > Cupressales > Cupressaceae > Chamaecyparis > Chamaecyparis obtusa. The sequence continues at coordinate 54,179 of BSBK01003331.1, read as the reverse complement.
TTTGATCGCGTAGGCCCCATGTGGCTTCTAACTTATAATAAAATAATCTAAACTCTATTTTGACCATTAAAACAGTAAAAGTGTGAGTCTTCTTCTCATTTGTAGTTTTATCAAAGTTGCTAAGAGGAAGAGGAAAACATAGAGTGTTGGAATGGAGAGATAGGGTATTGTGAGGGGAGGGGTGAATCAGTGACCTCAAAAAATTTAACTCCAAAAACTCAATCAACAAACAATAGTAAAATCATCTTTTAACTAAATCCATTATATGCATCATTCATTCAATTAAGTTGTAAATGTAAATTGCATGAAATCAACAATAAATCAATCACATAACACAAGTATTTTGGTTACGTAGAAACCCTTGTTAGAAGGTAAAAACTGTGGTGGGGATAACACCCACAAATTCTTCACTACTACATATAATAAAGTTTGTCTGTTAGGGCTACAAGTGGTGATCACTTCTGGTGATCTTACCCTGTTAGGAGTAACAATTAGATTAGCTAGATCTACCTAGTTATAGGATTTTAACAAAACTACTTGAGTGTGTACTCGGTTAAGAGATTTTACAAAAGACTGTTAGGTATACTCTATTAAGATATTTTTGCTAACTCTATTACAATGATTAGAGAATAACATGATGTATTTGCAAGTGACAACTTAACCTTGTTTGAAACAAATCTATTAAATACTGATTAAATATCATCTTGATATGTGAAAGTCTTATCTCTAAACTGCTCAGTTGCCTTGTCTGATTCTGCCTAATCTGAATGTCTCTGTATTCTACTATTCTCTATCTAATAACTGATGTCTTAAAGTTGGCTTCTTGCCTCAAGAAATCCTTCGCTTGTTCATACCAAACATATCATCCTTATCATGCATATGTCAAAATTACATGAAATACATATATATATCACACTATTATTGTCGCTTAACAAAATTAGGTTACAAGATCTTGAGAAAACCCTAAGATCTATGGTGTACAAAAATAACCTAGATCTAGCAATTACATAGAGATCATCATCACAATTAATGATTACATATGTAATAAATGATCCTCAATCTTGGTAAAATATTTTATGATTCTGTTGTAACTATTTGCATAGATATGTGTGCCAAAACTGATTACTATGTTGTTTCCTGGATTGCTTGGTAAACACTATCAATACTATTTAGTAGTTATATTGGTGCTCGGTGTCTATTCTGCTTGGTTTTTATTGATGCTTGGTATTGGTATACATTGATGCTCGGTAACACTGCTCTGGTGCTCGGTTAGAACTGATATCTTTTGTTCTCGGTACTGCCTTGAGATAACTCAGTGTGAAGGCTTATATAGTTAACCAACTAGCATGAATAGCATGTAGTACTTCCTTTTACTGACTAGATAGCATAGGTAACCAACTGATCATCTTTGATACTAATGAAAATCCTTAATGCTCAAATAGAGATAACAATCTCCCCCTTTGGCATTAGTATCAAAACCTTGAATGTATATAGACCCGATGTCTCAAAATTGTTCTAACTTCACCTTATATACATAGATACCATAACATAACAAAATTTCAAAAAATGTCTTCCCCTCAGTGCATGCTCCTAGTAGTATGTAGTACACTTATCATTTCTTTACATAATTTGGCATATACATTAGTTTTCCCCCTTTTTGATATTAATGCCAAATACAAAAGTGTATACTTACAATTTATCAAAAATGTGCTGATGGGTTTTCTTCAAAAAATCCAAGAGGTTTTCCCATTCCTGTTTCAAGCTGGTTAGAGAAATCTGCTCAAGACCAACTTGTGTATGCATGTCAAAGATGTTCTCCAACATAGAAATCTCTGGTGTTGCAACAAGTTTTTTCACTTTGACAATGTTCTTGAACCTTAAATATATGCTTAGCAAAAGCATCTGGCTCGGTTAAGGCTGCTTGTGCATTGGCTTGGATTTCGGTATCCAGTTGTTTAATTTTCTCATTGATCTCAGTAGTGAAGGTCTCCATAGTGCAAAGCTTAATCAATAGCTGACTAATTAACTAAGTAATAGATTGTATGTTGGTTATTACCTCAGATAATTTCACCTTGTTTATTGCCACTTCCTAGTTGATTTTCTCTGCAAGTTTGTCTTGAATCTTTCATTTTGCCCTTTCTTCAATTATTTTCTCAGCTTCAATGTTAGGGGCATTGATTTCTTCTACAAGGGTAGAAAGTTGGTCCATCATAGGTGTGTCCTTATTAATCTATACCTCTGGTAAGACCTATTTTAAGATGTCTCTTACACTTTCCAATATCTCCTTGCTCTTGCATTCCATCCGCAACTTTTCTTAAATCGAATCATCATCTGGATGATTGCCTCTTCTATTTTGTTATGATCCTTGGTTGATATGTGCTCAAAGCGACTAAGTTCAGGATCAATGATTTCACCATGCTCGATGATGTCCTTAGCAACTTCATCAATTGTTCTATTTTAATTGCTGACCACTTTGAACTGATTGTTATCATTTTCCTTATCTTCCAAATCTTCCTTACCTCTTATCAATTTTCTTCTTTTCTTCAGTGCCTCTATAGTAGCTTTTCTTCCTCTCTTTGAATATGTTTTTGTAGGTGATGTTGCCTTTGGTTGTGAAATCTTCACAAATCCCCTTTTCAATGGTGGTGAAGCTACATTTTTTGACCTTGTTCGTACCCTTGATTTCACCTCCAACTACCTCTTCTTTGGAGTTGATGAAGGGGAAACTGGTATAGATTATGTTCTTTTATCAAACTCAGTTTCTTCATTGTCATGTGGTTTATCAGTTAACATTAACTAACCTTCGATTACAACTTCAACTAGTGATCTATCAGATGATCCAAAATCATCTCCAAACTTTTCTACTAAAGTTTTCATCATTTTTCTTGATTTCTTAGTTATCTTACCTATAACCAGACCTATTTTTATCCTTGTCTTGGCCTCCTCAAATGTTCCAAATCTCCCTACATTCTTATCCTTTGGAGTAGCTAGAAGAGCCTTAATTGATTTTGAAGCAAAATCAATATCCATTTTATAACCCATAGGGGCTAACCATTTAGTCCTAGGCTCCATAGCCTTTATCAGTGTGTAATCGGTGTCCACAAGAAAACAAATATCCATTTCATACTTTTCAACTAGTTTACTAAGAATTCTACTCTGAGAATTCATTCTATTCTTAAATTTCTCAAAATAATCATCAAGAACTTTGTTCAGATTGTTTCCCAAGTCATTAATCACATTAGAAATTTGCATAATGACCGGTTTGTTGGTAGACCAATCTACACTACCAACAAAAGGGAAAAATTATTGTATATAGAAAAATATGCACACTAGAAGTGATCTGAACTTACAAGTACTTGACTTTGCCAACCAGGTAGTCTTCATGTTTTCTTCAATCTGCCTCAGAAGAAGCTTGACAAGGTCTAACTGGGTACCTTTCTTGATCATTTTGTATGTGATGTCAACAACTCCACATGGTACACTATTCAGTCTGCTCAACTAATAGATCTTATAGCCAATGACATGTGCTGCAAACTTAACCTCTCAGTCCTCAATTGGAGCAATTTTCAGTGCTCAGCCATCCCATGTTGCACCAGTATTCCTTTCAATGTCCACCCTTAAAGCACTGCAAAAAGCCTTGGTCTTGTTAGTTGTTGGGTATCCAATAACTTTATGAATCATATTCTTTGTTACTTTGACTGGTTCATCCAACCAAAATATCCCATCATGATACCGACTGAGTACAACCCTAATTCACTCAGTTTTAAAAATTTTGGGAAGTTTAGGGCATTTGTAAGACCAATCTTCTCAACATGTTGAAATTATGGTTTCAATTTTCCATCATCACTGCAAAGCTTCTGATAAGCTATAGCTATCTCAAAATCTCTGATTTCTCCTATTTTGCAGTGGATGTAAGATCTGACATCTTCAACTAACAAAACCCTAGGTGGGATGCTTGAGAAAGCTCCCGCTAAATCAATTTTAGATGCAACTTCCAAATGAAGTTTGTACTTGGGTTCATCACAGTTAGCTGAAATAATTAGGTTCACTTCATCTTCTACTATCTTAGATTCATTTGCCTTGGATGTGGATGCCATTATAATCAATTTAGGGTTTCAACAAATATGTTGAATGTGCTCAGCAGAAGTTTTACTTACTAGGAAACAATAGAGAACGTGCTCAGTTTGATCAGAAACTGACTTGAATGCTTTTGAAAAGTCTCAGCTCGAATTCTCTCTGTGAATATTATCACTCTCTGAAATCACTTTGTGAAGAATGAACTAACTCTTCTATATATTTATAGCCTTTTTCAAATTCCTACTGAAAATACTTGTCATTAATGCTTGACCTACTTCTAGTATGGTGACAACTATCAACTCCGTGATTACCGCAAAACATCAACAACTTGGTTAACACATAACTTTCCACTTGATTGATACTGATACTCAGTTAACCTTGCATAATAGTCACCGACAGGTAAATCTCTACTCGATCTTGGTTATACTGACTATATAGGTTTGTTAGCTCAAAATTTATAAACCATAATGCATCTTAGTTCATGCAGATTTGGTATGTGCACATCAAATATAAGGAACTGTATGTAAGATAGGATCAATTTAGAATATCAGTTCCATACATACCTATTTAACCTTAGGTGGAGGTATTGATGTCACCCAATCCAACGGATGAGGTTTCACCGATTGCATTGCTTGACTCAACATTTTCATTTGATGCCTTTCTCCACATAGTATTTTGAGTTCTCATGATATCTGCAATAGTGTTTCCACTCTCAAATACATGTCCTTCTTCTGGTGCTTGGTCTTTGCAATCCTTGCTTAGGTGACTGACTTTATGATAATACAAGCATGCCATACCAGTTCTTTTCCAGCTTCAATATTTTTTGGCCCATCTCTTCCTCATACAATTTTCTGCAATATGTCCATACCTTCCACATGCTATGCAGTTAATCCATGTGTTGTAATCCAAAGTGTATGCACTATTTTGTCCCTTCAATTGATAAGGCTTGTTCTTTTATGTTGGTGTCCAGACTTGCTTCATCTTTGCCTTACACTCTTGTGAAGTGTGTCCATGATTTTTGCAAGTGTAACATAGTTTCTCCATGGTAGGATTGTTAGAAGTCTCATTCATCTTAGGTCTACACTCATATGCTTGATGTCCAAATTTACCACAATAATAACAATAACCATTAAACTTAGGAGTGACTTTAGGTTTACCTTGAGCTTTACTCCTGCAAACATTTGAAGTATGTCCTGGTTTGCCATAGTGATAGCATGTCAGCATCTTAGGTCTTTGATTTTGATTGTTATTCACTTGTTCAACTTGTTTGGATGATTCTCCTTGTTTGGTGCAGCTTAATCCAGCTTTGCTTCCAAACCTTCTTTGATTAATTAGAAAATCATCAATCTTCTTAGAACTGCCTTCAACTTTCTTCATCATTTCATTGTGTTGTAGCTGCATCTTTACTTCATTTCTCAGTTTTTCATTTTCTTCCCTAAGTACTCCAATATCTTCATTTTTTCTTGACAACTCACCATTTACTCGGTTGATCTCCTGGTTTACAATCATCATTTGATTTGATATTTCAAAGTGATGTTGGGTAAGTCCTTGTATCTCAGTTTTTTTTGATTGAATTTGTTCAGTCATCTATCTTTGGTCTTCAATAGCTAGATTCCTTTCTTGTTCAGCTTGTCTAGCATTGTTCATTACATCAATCATTCTCACCATCTATGATTCTTGACCGATCTACATGGCTTTCACTTGTTCAGTCAAGTGAAGATTATTTTCAAACAAATCAAAAATTGCACTTTCAGAACTATCATAAATACTTCCTGAACTAGATCCAATGTTATCAAATAAGTCATCAATCTCTTCTTCATGGTAACTAGTCTCATTTTCCAAAATAGCCATGTTTTTTCTCTAAACTAATAACTTCTTCAATGCATCCTTAGCTTGTTTTTACTGCTCAATGAACATCTACATTTGAATCTTCTGATTCTCTATTATCTTATCCAACTTATATCTCTCCATGGTTAGATCTTTACTCTTCAGTGGTTAAATTGTCCAATAAGAGATCTAAGCTCTGATACCAATTATTGGAATGGAGACATAGGGTACTGAGAGGGGAGGGGTGAATTAGTGACCTCAAAAAATTTAACTCCAAAAACTCAATTAGCAAATAGTAGTAAACTCATCTTTTAACTGAATCAATTGTATGCATCATTCATTCAATTAACTTGTAAATGTAAATTGCATGAAATCAACAATAAATCAATCACATAACACAAGTATTTTGGTTACGCAGAAACCCTTGTTAGAAGGTAAAAACTATGGTAGGGATGACACCCACAAATTCTTCACTACTACAGATAATAAAGTTTGTCTATTAGGGCTACAAGTTGTGATCACTTATGGTGATCTTACCATGTTAGGAGTAACAATTAGATCAGCTAGATCTACCTAGTTATAGGATTTTAACAACACTACTTGAGTGTGTACTTAGTTAAGATATTTTACAAAAGACTGTTAGGTCTACTCTGTAAGAGATTTTTGCTAACTCTGTTACAATGATTAGAGAATAATAGGATGTATCTGCAAGTGACAACTTAACCTTGTTTGAAATAAATCTATTAAATATTGATTAAATATCACCTTGATATGTGAAAGTCTTATATCTAAACTGCTCGATTGCCTTGTTTGATTCTGGCTAATCTGAATGTCTCTGTATTCTGCTCTTCTCTATCTAATAACTAAGTTCTTGAAGTTGGCTTCTTGCTTCAAGAACTCCTTCCCTTGTTCATACCAAACATATCATCCTTATCAAGCATATGTCAAAATGACATGAAATACATATCTATAGCACACTGTTATTGCCGCTTAACAAAATTAGGTTACAAGATCTTAAGAAAAACCCTAAGATCTACGATGTACAAAAATAACCTAGATCTAGCAATTACATAGAGATCATCATCATAATTAATGATTACATCCATAATAAATGATCCTCAATCTTGGTAAAACATTTTATGATTATGTTGTAACCATCTGCATAGATAGATGTGCCAAAAATGATTAGTATGTTGTTTCCTGGATTGCTTGGTAAACACTATCAATACGGTTTAGTAGTTATACTGGTGCTTGGTGTCTAGTTTGCTCGATGTTTACTGACACTTGGTATCGGTATACACTAATGCTTGGTAACACTGCTCTGGTGCTTGGTTAGAACTGATATCTTTTGTTCTCGGTACTACCTTGAGATAACTCAGTGTGAAGGCTTATATAGTTAACTGACTAGCATGAATATCATATAGTACTTCCTTTTACTGACTAGATAGCATATGTAACTGATTGATCATCTTTGATACTAATGACAATCGTTAATGCTCAAATAGAGATAACATAGAGAAGCAACATAAGTGAGGAAAGACTGAATTTTGGAGGAAAGATACATTATTGATTTTGATTATTATGGACATCTGATTATGGGCTGAACTTCTATGCTATTGTTTATTGTTACTTTTAGTGTTTTAGTTGGACTTCTTTTTATGTCATTTTGATTTCATGTATGAAACTTGGAGTCTTTGGGCATTTTTTCTATATGTGTGTCATAATTTTACAATGAAAGTACTTAGTATTTGAATTTTGTTAATTTTCTATGTATTGAGCTTCTAAAATCTCTATGATGAATGGTTTGTCAATGTTATGATATGCATATTTGAACTCTCTCTCTCTCTCTCTCTCTCTCTCTCTCTCTATATATATATATATATATATATATATATATATATATATATATATATATATATATATATATATATATATATAAATATAATCCCCTATTTTTTAATCATTGTCCCTTGATGTCTCGTCCCCTGAGGTCGCATCCCCTAAATTTTGGCTGACTTGTACCCATATCAAAAACATGTCCCTGTCCCCTAAAAAGTCCCCATCCCTAAAACTTTGTGAAGCATAGCTTAATAAATATTAATTAAGTAATATGTTTTAATGACTTAATGAATATTTGTTGGAGATTTTCCAGCAAGCCAGTGTTGATTGTATGTTTGTCATTGATGACAACATATGGTAAGTAGCATGTGTGGAAGACTTATGCAGTAAGCTTTGAGTATATGAAGCATGGACATGTTATCAGCATGATATCATGGACATAAAGGTTAATTGTTAGTACAGACAGTTATATAGCATCTTGTGTCAGCAGTGTTCCTGACAGAGTTACAAGCAGTGTTCTATGAGTAATTATTTGTACAGTTATCACGGAGCCTTGTGCATTTAGATATGTGATGGAGACATGTTAGTGATGTTACATTCATGGATGCAGAGTCTGATGATCAGTAGAAGTGAAGTTATGCAGTCGCTATTCACCAGTTGCAGTTTCATGTGTTTATCCAGAAGAGCCCACAAAGATTTTATTAGTACAGGAGTTGCACCTATTATTTTAGTATGTGTGCTTAGATTAATGATTAGAGAAGATTTAACAATGTTTGGCTAAGAGCGTATGATGTAATTCAGCTTGAGGAGAAAGTATCACTTAATTTGGTAGAGCTGACAATATGTAGCATGTTCCTACACTTATTGATTTGGACAGGTCCCAGTTTGTGTTGCATGCTTAGTAGAGCCAACTGAGATGTTATTGGAGAGTGTTATTGTTTCTCTAATATGATTTCAAGGTGGTTCTAATAGGCTAAATCGATTATATCATTTAGAGGAAAGATATTTATAGGCAGTCATTTGTGATTGCTAAAGCATGGCTTAGATTTGAATGTGTAGAGCAGAGCAGAGATTCAAAGTGTTGAGCCATCAGTAGAAGGTCTATGTGACCAAGTGAAGAGTATATTCTATTCATTGGAACTGATCCAAACAACAGGTCTAAGCATAGTTCATCAAGATCTAGATATAGTGTGTATTTATTATTCAGAAGGTTGTAGCCTTCACCCCTTTGAGCAGTGAGCTCTCAGACAGTGCATCCTCGCCCCTAACAAGGTCAATCATAAAAGACTCCCAACAGGGTCTGACCTTTGACCAGGTCACTATACTTATTGTATTGTAAAGATCAACTCCTAACAAGGTTGTAAGATCTTCTAACAAGGATCATTATACACTAGTGCATTTTATTAGTGGGTGTCAATTTCCACTGGGGTTTTTACCTATTTGGGTTTCCCCGTAACCAAAATATTGGTGTTGTGTTCAAGTGTTCTTTTATTGTGTTTATGCTTAATGTTTACATATACTTAATTGGATAAAGAATTGAAACTTGTAGATAATTGATTCACCCCCCCTCTCAGTTATCTCTTGGGACTATTCCTAACAATTGGTATCAGAGCCAAGTACCTTGGAGAGAAATTTTAATAGCTTGAGGTTGATTAGATGGCATTCTTTAGAAAAGATAGTCCTAAGTTTGATGGAGAGAACTATCTTGATTGGAGGAACAAAATGGTGACACACTTGTAGTGCATTGCTTTTGAAGTTTTTGAAGTGACTATCAAAGAAGTCAAGATCCCCTCACTAGAAGATCTTGCAAAGGATGATGCTACTAGAAGGAAAAGGGAGTTATTCCATCAGAATGCAATAGCCAAAGAAGCCCTTATCAATGCCCTATCTAATAGTGACTTTTCAGAAATAAAGAAAGTAGACACAGCCTACAAGATATGGAAGCACTTAGAAGACATGTTTGAAGGAGATACTCAAGAAAAGAATGCGTGCAGAAAAACATGGAAGAAAAGATACAATGCATTAGAGATTCTACCTAAAGAAGACATCAGAGCTTACAACCAAAGGTTTAATGAAGCAGTTGCTAGAATCGGGAACAACGGTGGAGAGATCTCGAAGGAAGACATTATGGATAAGTTGATGACTACTCTTACAACATAGTATGAAAACAAGATCAACATCCTTGATGAGACCATGAAACTTACAACAAATTTCAAGAGAGAGACCTTGATCAACAAAATCTCAGCTTTTGAGATTTCAAGATTAAAGATAGAACCTAAAAGTGAGACAACCTTCAAAGCATCAGTCCGTGGTAAGAAATCTGCAAACATTTATGGTAATTTTGATGATGATGATGAAGAGAAAGCACTAGATGATTTCATTTCTATGATTGCTAAAAGAGAAAAGAAAGAAAAAGGAAAATATGATGGTCAATTTCTATTCAAATGCTTTTCATGTAATAAGATTGGTCACTTTGCATCCAAGTGTCCTACAAGAGTTAAAACATTTCAGAATAACTACAAGCCTAAGTATACAAAGAAATGTTACTATGCTAGAGATGGAGTATCAGATGATGATTCAGTTGAAGATGAAATTGGATTCATTTCTATCATGGAGAAGATGTATGATGAGATGGATCAAGAAGATGATAAAAAGGAACAAGAACTAGCATTGATCTCACAAGCAGACATAAGGACAAATTGGATTATAGACAGCGGTTGTTCACATCACATGACAGGTGATAAAGATAGATTTGTTCATCCAGACAAATACAAAGGTGACATGGTTAGATTCAGAGATAACACTCCTAAACCTATCATTGGTAGAGGAGATATCACATTGGATGGAAAGAACAATACTGAGGATTTTCTTTATGTAGATGTTTTGCAGCATAACCTTCTTAGTGTTGGGAAGTTTCTTGAAAAAGGTTATCAGTTGGAGTTCAAAGATAACAAGTGCATCATTAACAACAAGGATGGTGTTATGATTGCATCAAGGTCAAAGACTAAAGGTAATTTTTTTCACCTTAATTCAGAAGCAAGTTTTTTTGTTGCTAAACTAGATGACAATTGGCTATGGCACAAAAGACTATGTCATATCAATTTTGATAACATAGGAAAGATAAGCAATGAGAAGGCAGTAAGAGATCTACCTAGCATAGCAAAGCTAGTTGATACTATTTGTAGGGAATGTGTAATGGGAAAGCATGTGAGGAATTCATTCAGGAGCAAGCACAATTCAGTAGAGAACAAGCTGGATCTGATTCATACAGACCTATGTGAAGCAGCTCAAAAAAGATCATACTATTGTGAAAGGTATTTCATTTTGTTTTTAGATGATTATTATATAATGATGTGGGTTGCATTCTTTAAAGATAAGTCAGAAGCATTTGAGAAGTTCAAAATATTCAAAGCTAAGGTTGAGAATGAATCTAGACTAAAGATAAAATGTCTAAGATCAGAGAGAGGAGGAGAATTCATCTCTGATAGATTTTGTGAGTACTGCGAAGAACATGGCATAAAGAGATAATTGAGTGCACCTAGAACCCCTCAGTAGAATGGGATTACAGAGAGAAGTAATAGGATCATCCTTGATATAGCACGCACCATCATGATTGAAGGAAAAGTTGCACATACCTATTGGAGAGATGTAGTCAATACAACAGTCTATACCATCAATAGAATACAATTGAGGCCAGGTGCAGACAAGACACCTTATGAGCTATGGTTTGGTAATGTTCCCACAGTAAAATACTTCAGAATCTTTGGAAGCAAGTGCTACATTAGGAGGGATGAAGCAATAAGAAAGTTTGATGCAAGAAGTGATGAAGGTATTTTCCTTGGTTACTCTACTAAAGGCAAAGCTTATAGATGTTTTAATTTGAGATTGAAGAAGATCATTGAAAGTTCTCATGTTAAGATTGATGAAAATTTTATGGTTCAAGAAAGATATCATGATTATGCACCTATGATTGAAGAAGAACCCAATCCTTCCACTAGTGAGATAGTTGTTGAAGAGATGTTTGATAGTATTGATGTATTATTCAATGACCTTGAGACAAGTGAAGAAGAAAATCAGAAGGTAGATGAGATAGCATCACCTAAAGTTCCAAAGTTTACATCTAGATATCACTCTAAGGATGACATCATTAGAGATCAGAGCAGAAAAGTCACAACAATATCAAAAGCAAAGAGTTATGTAAGCAATGAGGTGGTATGTTTACTATCTAAGATTGAACCTCAAAGTGTTGAAGATGCATGTAATGATTTTGATTGGCATGATGCTATGAAAGAAGAACTAGATAAGATTATTAAGAATGATACTTGGGAACTAGTCCCAAGACCCAATGATAAGAATGTGATTGGAACCAAATGGATATTTAGAAATAAGATGAATGAAGATGGTACAGTAGTAAAGAATAAAGAAATATTAGTATGTAAAGGATATGCGCAAAGAGAAGGTATTGATTATTCAGACACATTTGTACCTGTGAGAAGATTAGAAGCTATCAAGTTGTTTCTAGCCTATGCAACAATCAAAAAATTCAAATTCTATCAGATGGATGTTAAGTCAGCATTCTTGAATGGAGAGTTAAAGGAAGAAGTATACATTGAGCAGCCAGAAGGATTCACCCTATCAGACAAACCTAATATGGTATGTAGATTGAAGAAAGCCCTCTATGGACTTAAGCAAACCCCTAGAGCATGATATGAGAGACTTGATGGATATCTAACAAAATTTGGATTCAAGAAAAGAGCAACATATTGTAATCTATTAATAAGAGAGACATCTGAAGGACTACTACTTGTAGCTATATTTGTTGATGACATTATCTTTGGAGGTAATGGAAAACTTAGTGTAGAATTTGCTAAGGAGATGCAGAGTGATTTTGAAATGAGCATGATTGGACCTATCAAATACTTTTTGGGATTAAATGTACAACATATAGAAAAAAGTATTTTCATTAATCAATCCAAGTATGTGAAAGAGATATTGAAGAAATTTAAGATGGATGATTGCAAGCCAATGGGTACACCTATGATAACAGGATGCAAACTTACAAAAGAAGATGATTCTCCAGTAGTAGATATAACATTGTACAAATCTATGATTGGTAAACTCATATATATTACTCAAACAAGACCAGACATTTCTAATGTAGTTGGTATTGTTGGAAGATTTGCAGCAGAGCCTAAACAAAGTCACCTCATGGAAGTAAAGAGAATATTCAAATATTTGCAAGGCACTATAGATTATGTTCTATGGTATCCTAACTTAAAGAATGTTGAGATTCATATATATACAGATGCAGATTGGGTAGGATGTGTTGATGATAGAAAGAGTACATCAGGTGGAGCAGTGTTTCTTGGTAACAAACTTGTCACTTGGACAAGAAAGAAGAAAAATTGTATTTCTTAGTCGATAGTAGAAGAAGAGTATGTTGCAGTAGCCTTGAATTATTCTACAATTGTTTGGATCAAGTAGATGATAAAAGACTTTGGAATTCAAATTGATTATCCTATTGTTATCAATTGTGATAACACTAGCACTATCAACATGTCAAAGAACCATGTGATGCATGCAAAGACAAAACACATAGAGATTAAGTATCACTTCCTTAGAGAGAAATTGGTAGAGAAAGAAGTCAAATTGGATTATGTGAGTACAAAGGACCAGCTAGTAGATATATTCACAAAGCCTTTTCCAAAGGATACTTTTGAGTTTCTCAGGGAGAAGCTGGGAGTAATTCCATTCCCTGATTCTTCTTAGAGAAAGAGGAAAGTGCATCAGTCTTCAGGGATTGATGGATGGTTGACTACTCTACTTCAGGAGTAGTACTAGTTCTTAAATGTTTTGTGCCCTTTGCCATTGATTTCAAAGGGGGAGTAGTATACAGTCATGAAAAATAGTATTAAAGGGGGAGTAGCATTCGGTCATGGAAGCAATTCAGTTGAGGAAATGGAGAATATTGAAGAATATTGTAGCAGATGGAGGATTCATCCTTGGGGGAGTTTTGATAAGGAAATGGATAATGTTATAAAAGAATTGTTCACTTGATTGGTGGTTTTTTTCATTCCATATGTTTCCATCAATGCCAAAGGGGGAGATTGTTGGAGATTTTCCAGCAAGCCAGTGTTGACTGTATGTTTGTCATTGATGACAACATATGGTAAGTAGCATGCATGGAAGAATTATGTAGTAAGCTTTGATTATATGAAGCATGGACATGTTATTAGCATGATATCATGGACATAGAGGTTAATTGTTAGTACAGACAATTATATAGCAGCTTGTGTCAGCAGTGTTCCTGACAGAGTTACAAGTAGTGTTCTATGAGTAATTGTTTGTACAGTTATCATGGAGCCTTGCACATTTGGATATGTGATGGAGACATGTTAGTGATGTTACATTCATGGATGTAGAGTTTGATGATCAATAGAAATGAAGTTATGCAGTTGCTATTCACCAGTTGTAGTTTCCTATGTTTATCCAGAAGAACCGACAAAGATTTTATTAGTACAGGAGTTGTGCCTTATCATTTCGGTATGCGCACTTGGATTAATGATTAGAGAAGATTTAACAATGTTTGGATAAGAGTGCATGATGTAATTTAGCTTGAGGAGAAAGTATCAGTTAATTTGGTAGAGCCGACAGTATGTAGCATGTGCCTACACTTATTGATTTGGATAGGTCCCAGTTTGTGTTGTGTGCTTAGTAGAGCCGACTGAGATGTTATTGGAGAGTGTTATTATTTCTTTAATATGATTTAAAGGTGGTTCTAACAGGCCGACTTGATTATATCATTTAGAGGAAAGATATTTATAGGCAGTCATTTGTGATTGCTAAAGCATGGCTCAGAGTTGAATGTGTAGAGCATGGTAGAGAGTGCAAAGTGTTGAGCTATCAGTAGAAGGTCTATGTGACCAAGTGAAGAGTATATGCTATTCATTGGAACTGATCTAGATAGTAGGTCTAAGCACAGTTCATCAAGATCTAGAAATAGTGTGTATTTGTTATTCAAAAGGTTGCAGCCTTCACCCCTTTGAGCAGTGAGCTCTCAGATAGTGCGTCCTCACCCCTAACAGGGTCAATCATAAAATACTCCTAATAGGGTCTGACCTTTGACCAGGTCACTGTACTTATTACATTGTAAAGATCAACTCCTAACAGGGTTGTAAGATCTTCTAACAAAGATCATTATACACTAGTGCAGTTTATTAGTGGGTGTCAATTCCCACCGAGGTTTTTACCTATTTGGGTTTCCCCGTAACCAAAATATTGGTGTTTTGTTCAAGTGTTATTTCATTGTGTTTATGCTTAATGTTTAAGTATACTTAATTGGATAAAGAATTGAAACTTGTAGATAACTGATTCACCCCCACGTCTCAGTTATCTCTTGGCACTATTCCTAACAATATTAATATAATATTTATTTTTATTTTTCTAGTTTTTGCATTATAAAGATATAATTAATATTTATTATGTGTTCATAAATAAAACACCTAATAAATATCAAATTAAATGCAAATGTAAAATACATGTTCTTAGAAAAGGAGTTTGAGTTTGCATGGAGAAAGGAGTTTTGGGTTTGCATGTCTTGAGAAGACAAATTGGAGAGTATATATTTATTCAATTTTTGCATGAGCCCAAATTGTAAAATATTTGTTAAGTGTTCATAAATAAAATACTTAATTATTGTTATTTTAATGCAAAAATGGAGGGTAAATCCATGGGGCATGGTTTGAGTCAATTTAGTCAAAGGAGAGTTTTCCATGACCTATGGAGGTATTTGAGATAGGTATTGATAATTTTACATTAGTTATTGGAGCCCACATCATGGATGCATAATTGAAGGTGGAATTGAGCCAATTTTAGTTTATAAGGTCTTTGCCTTCTATTTTTCTCAATAGTTCTTTCTTCCTTGTCTTGTTTTGATTCTGCAACATTAATTTCTTTGATTTTGAATAGAGAGTAGATTTCTCCCCATATTGATATGTTATCAATTGTGGATTTATGAGTTAGATTTAATTTTTGTGGTCTTTCAATCCCTTTGATTAATCTCATTCAAGTATTTAGTTCTTAGTGCATGTTATTTATTTAGATTGCAAGTTATGTTATTAGAATTAAAAATCTTTAATTGTGGAGATTTCCTTTCCTTTTTAAAGATATTGAAGCTTCAACCTTCATATAAAGTGTTTTTTGAGTTTTGGGTTGTGAAAATACAGTCTTTTATTTGAGATTATTGTGAATTGTAAGCTATTAAGAGGTTTTGAGGATACTAAGCGTTTAGTGCATCACCATTTAAAGATGGGTTGAATTCAAGCATTTCCTTTTATCTCTTTTTCTAGTTCAAAAGATAGTTGTAGGTGAATACTAAGAGGAAGTCAACCTTCTCTAAAGATTGATCTTCACCATAGGCACAATCACAAGCCTAAAGATCATTCCATGTTTCATAGGATTGTTGAGTATCATACTTAAGCATTTCGAGTAAAATCCCTTGTGAAAACAATCATATATTATTTTATTAAATATTATTCTAAATTATAATTTGTTAAGGGGTTTTGAGGATACTAAACATTTGACTCATCACTATTTAAAGATAGCTTTATTTCAAGCATATCCTTCTATCCTTTTTCTTGTTCAAAAGATAGTTTTAGGTGAATATTGAGAGGAAGCCTACCTTCTCTAGAGATAGATCTTCATCATAGGTATACCCAAAGGCCTAAAGATCATTTCATGTTTTATAAGATTGTTGAGCATCACACTTAAGCATTTTGGGTGCAATCCCTCATGAAAACATGGCCAAACAAAGAAAATGAAACATATGTAGAAGCTCCATGGATTTTGAATAAAAAAGAGCTAGACCAACTAAAAAATATCATTTGTTCAACAAGGGAATCTAATGGACCCAATTCAAGTTCTAAATTAGGTGCTAAACTAGGTGCTAAATATAACCTGATTTAGTGCCTACTTGTTCTTATCGGTGTAAAAAATGCCAAAAATAGTGCTGACTTTTTAAAAAATTGGAGAAAAATACATCAAAATAGCGGGTGGAAGAAAAAAAAGGAGCTACTCATAGGGATTTGTTGTAATGTAACTCCAAATAATGATGATACTACAATAAGTAACTCTTTTGTTACTAATCTATCCTTTGGTGCTACTTCAGAAGAATTTGGTGGTTCTGGATAGAAATTGAAGGATGTAAGGGAAGTGACTCTTAATAGGTTTAATAAAAATAATTCTACCTCAAGAAAAATTACCCAAATATCCCTCTACATGGAGGACTATATGTGTGAAGCTACTAAATCGATGATTCTCACTTTGGAGACTAAACCCTCCCCTCTTGATTCTTTAGGTGACTATTCTAAAAAAGATGACTGGCATTTTCAAACAAAGAAAATAAGAACTAAAAAATTTGATGTGGGAATAGACAATAAGTTTGGTAGACATTCAAAAAGAGTGTCAAGACAAAAGGCCAAGACCAAAGAAATTACCAACGGGCGAGAACTAACTCTGGATGCTAACACTTGGAAAAAGAAATGAAGTTTCTTTCATGGAATATGAGGGGGCTCAAGTGGTTTCTTAGACAACATATTATGGATTGAAAAATTGATGTTCTTTTGTTGCAAGAAGTAAAGATATCCAACCAAAATTTCTCCTTAGTGGTTGGAAGAATATGGTCGGGCTCCTCTTTCTTCATCAATGAGGTTGATGGAGCCTTGGAGGGGGGGGATGGGAGGGTGGAAAATATGTGAAATTAAAATAAGGAAGATGGTTACACCTATGCATTCTCCCACAATTATCTTGCAGTTACCTTCAAACTTGGAAATTGTACCTAGAATCTTTGCACTATCTTGGTTCCAATACTTGGGTTTGTAAAAAGATAATGTGGGATGAAGTCTCTTCTCTGTCTCAAGGAAATGAATGTAATTTATATGGTGGTAGGATATTTTAACTCTTCTCTATTCCCCTTGGAATAATATGAGGTTTGATAGGTTATAATGATAACATGAATGACATATGATTTTATTAAGAGAATTGGCCTCCTAGATATTGATCTTTCACATAATCCCTTCACTTGGTCAAATAATTTCAAGGGTACTTATTTGATTCAAGTTAATTTGGATCGATTCCTAGTCTCAAAATATTGAGACTTGGGATACAATTCTTCTCTTAGAGCTTTCCTCATAACTATCTTTGACCATAGCCCTATCCTCCTTGATTGGGTAGACAAACCTTTCTCTGGCCCCCTCCTTTTCAGGTATGAGATTAAGTGGGCCTCTCATCCTAAATTCAGGGGTTTTATTAAAAAATGGCGGAGATCCCCTATCTAGTGATCTTCTATGTACAATATCTCTCAAAAATTGGATATCATCAGAAAAAAAAAGAAAAAAAAGTTAAAGGGTGGAACTAGTCAACCTCTGGTGACATTTTTAATCAAAAAAATGAGATAGTATCTAAATTGGATAACATCTAGAATATGATCTCTATAGGAAAATTATCACATTACTTGCATGAAGACAAATAAGGGTGGAGAATAAAATGGGAGGACAATGTTAGAAAATAAGAAATTTACTAGAAACAAAGGTTAAAGATTCAATGGTTGAAGGAGGGAGACCAGAACTTGGTTGTTTTCCACATATTTGCTAGTAGACATAAAAAAAAGAATACAATCAAATGTTTGTTTCAAATGAGATTAATTAGGAAGTTACAGATGATGCTAAAATTAGAGAGGTAGCATACTATTACTTCATCCAAACTTATTACAATAATATTGGTAACAACACTAGTGATCTAGAGGGCATACTTTTAAGTTATTCCCCCACTGCCATTAGGGAGGAGGATAATAATATTCTTCTTGACCTAATTTTTGAAGATGAAGTAAAAGATACTATGTTTGTGATGGGTGTGTATAAAGCCCATGGTCTTGATGGTTTTCCTCTTTCTTTTTTATCAGGGGTTCTGGGATATTGTCAACTATAATGTTACTATGGCTATAAGAGACTTTCTAAGGATAGGTAAACTACAAAGAAAACTAAATAATACATTCATTTCCTTGGTCTCTAGAACTTGGGAACCAAAGAGAATGATTGATTTTAGGCTGATAATCTTGTGTTGTTCTATCTATACGATATTTTCCAAGGTTATGGTTAATCAGTTGAAGCCCTTCCTAGACAAATTCATTAGCAACAATAAAAAAGGCTTTGTCCCAACATGGGAAATTTTGGATACTGATATTTCCAATCTTGAGATTATCCACTCAATGAAAAAAAATAGATTCTAAGTATGTCCTTTAAGTTTCATATCTCTAACGCTTATGATAGGGTTAAATGTCACTTTATGTATAAAGTTTTAAGTAAACTGGGATTCAGTGAAAAATTGATTGAGATTGTTAGGGAATGTGTTGAGACTGTCCACTACTCAGTCCTAGTTAATGGGGTCCCTTGGGGGTTCTTCAAGGCTGGGAAGGGAATTAGATACGGTGATCCCCTCTTTCCATATCTTTTTATAATGGTTGTGAAAGTGCTAGGCATAAACTTTTCATCTTTGTGCCTATCTAGAAGAATACAGTGAGTTAAAATTGCCTTCACAGTCCCCCTTAATTATTTAGTAGTTTGTTGATGACACTTTCCTATTTGGAAGGTCTTTAGTGGTAGAAGAAAGGTAGTAGAAGGCTCTTCTTCTAAAATATGTTAAGGCTTTTGGCCAAATCATCAATTATGAGAAAAATAGTCTATACTTCTTTAATACCATGATGATGAACCTATAGATCAAGATCAAGAATATCCTTGGTTTTTAGTGTGCCACTCTTCTAGACACATATCTAGGCCTCCCCCCTCCTATTAAGGAGGCTACCCCTACATTTTGGAATACCATCCTGGAGAGAGTTCAAAAGAAGCTAGCTATCTGGAAGTGTAAGATACTAAGTAGTGTGGGAAAACTTCAATTAATTTTTGCCTCCCTTTAAGACATATCCATGTTTACTTTTTGACCCTCTTCAAAATTTTAGGCAACATGGCAAAAAAGCTTGAATGAATTCAAAGAAAATTCCTTCAAACAAGAGTGGAAGATAAAAGAGATCAACTTTAGTCAATTGGGATACTATTTGCATACCTAAAAGCTAGGGTGGAATCGGGATAAAAAACTAACCAACTTGAATAAAGATTTAATTTCTAAAATTGGTTGGAATCTTACTCTAGATAAAGCTAATTGGTACAAAATTATGAAGGCTAAGTACCTCAACCAAGTTAGCTTTCACAAACTCCTTGAATTGAATGGTTTCTTGGTGTGATAAAAAAATTGGAACAACATTTTAAAATGTATAGCTCTTATTAGAGAATGTTTAAAATGACAAATAGGTAATGGGAGGTTGATCAGATTTTGTGAAGATCAATGGATTGAAGATAAACCTATTGTTAATCATTGAAATTTCAAATTTCATATGGAAATGGTGAAGACCTCCTTTGGGATCTACCTTGCTGACTATATCACTCTAAGAAAATGGAAAGCTATGACACAAAGCTACATGGACAAGCCTAATATCCTCCATGAGGTTGCTGAGCTCTAGAATTTGTTGAGTGAAATGATTCTCTCTCTCTTCCCTAAGAAAGATAAATTTAGCTGGACAAGAAACCAGAAGGGTGTCTTTTTATTCAAATCTACTTACAATATGCTGATAAAGCATGACATGGACCCTAACTATTGGTGGAAGGTCTGGAAATTATATCTTATACCAAAGATCAATTTCTTTTGGTGGGCCTCACTACATGGTAAAATATTATCCTTGGATAATCTTGCTAAAAGAGGATTTTAGTTCCCTAATAGATGCATTCTCTTGAAGTAGACGGAAAAAATAATACAACACCTCTTTATACATTGTAAATTTTCTTTACATGTTTGGTAAGATATCTTTCATAGGCTTGGCATCCAATGAGTGCTTAACATGAATATTTAGTAGTTTATATTTGATTGGAGATGCCCATTGAAACACCCTCTCATCAAGAAACTATGGCAAAAAATCCCCCCAATGTCTACTAGTGCATCCAGAAAGAAAGGAACAAATAAATCTCTAGGGAGTCTGAAAGTATTGTAGATAGTGTTCTCAAGATCTTTGACAAAATCCTTTTGGAAAAAATTATTGTCAGTAATTGGAAAACCCCTAGCTACCCCCAATTAATTGGGATCGTAAGTTTTCAAACAACTAGAAACTCCTAAATGCTTTATATAAGTTTGATGCTACTAAGAAGATAGCTAGAAACAACACTAATTGGAAACCTCCTCCTCCTCATAGTTCAAACTTAATTTTGATGAGGGTGCTAGATAGGGTAAAGTCATTGGCAGAGGAATACCAAAAGGTTGATTTAATTGTTTCTTATATTGGCAACCTAAAATATTCTACTAGTAACTAGGAAGAGGCCATGGCCTCGCTTTGGGGTCTCAAGATTTCTCTATCAATTATAATAAAATTCATGGAGCTTGAAGGTGATTCAAAGATGATAATTGAAGTGACCAAATGAACTATGATTGTTGGTTGGACTGTGCAGGGAATATTAAAGGATGTTAGGGATCTATTGGTAGGGTTTGAATCTTTTACCATATAACATACTTTTCTAGAGGGTAATCCAGTTGCTAATTCAATGATTGTCATGACCCTAGCTAGTGATGGTTTGCAATGTTGGAGGGAGAATTGTTGTTTTCCCCCTAATTTGAAGTCCCTACTAAAGAAAGACAAAGCTTCTTGATTCTCAATAGACATCTATAAATTTTCCTTTTGTGGCTTCTTGTGGAATTTATTGTCCTTGCTATACCTATATAGAGGGGATTTAATTTTAAAAATTTACCCGTTACCTTTTCAAATTTTGAATTACATGACGGGGCATGACATTGTGTAAATTCATTATGAATTTGTCTCCTTATTTTTCTATGATGCGTCGACATGGTGAACTATTGTTATCAATTTTAATGTGCCTTTTTTTTAAGGAAGATGCATTAATTTTAATACTAGATTACAAGATTTTGCTAGACAAAATATATCCAAAGTCCATATGAATTTTATTTCCATAATGGACATAGACTATTCACATGAGGGAGCAGCCAGGCTAGGGATGAAAATGTAAGATAACACAAAATATTGTGATTGCACATATTACCTTCACTTATTTTGAGCTCAAGTGCCTTTTTCCTTTGCTGATTTCAATTTGGGTTTTCTACATATCGGTAATCTTTTTTCTTTGGTTTGTGATACCATTAGGGGGATAAAGTGTGTGTAGAGCCCAATAAACATGATGATTTCAAGAACAACGCTACAATTTGGAACATCTATAAGGAAAGGGATGTGACTCAATTTATTGAGTATTTGATGGGGCATGAAAAAATATCTCCCTGTAATTTGTCTCCTCATGGGATGAAAGGTGTGTGTCAATGGGAAACATTCCTTTTGAAGTTAATGATAGATTTATTACAAAATCCACTAGTCTCTTGACAATGGGTAGAAAATGGAAGAAAACCTATAGGGTTTCAGATGTTGAAATCCTTAACCAGTTTTCTCGAGATAGGATAAACCTCATTAAGTTTCATGGTGGCTACAACCATGAACAAAATTTTTGAACCATGGGACCAGGTGTGTTTGATGGTAACAAAATATTTTACTCTCAAAGGAATATTTTATGTTTATTAATTTTATCACATGCTTTTTGTGAATCACTTTAGAAATTATAGTGTTATCTTCTTCTTGTTCTTCCTTCTCCATTCTTTGGAGAATTCTATTAAGGAAGTTGTCAAGGCCAAAAACTATGACAATAAGTTGACTATCCTTCACCAAGGCCTCATTTTTATGCTCTACCATTTTCACCTTCCCTTATGTCCCCCTAGAGCTATTACGGTCCAAGAAGCCCCTGTCTCTTCCACCCCCCTTGCTAGTATGATGGATTTCCCTAGACCTAGCAAGAAAAATTTGCCTTAAGAACCTTTCCCTTAAGTACAACATGGTTCTCTTGACACCCCTCCTAACACTATGGTCTAAGAAAAACCAAAGGAAAAGAAAATAAATAACCCTCCTCTTAAATTGAATGCCAATACCCATAAAAGGCTAAATTTAATATACAAGAGATGGATAAAGACATTGAAGTTACCTAAGAAACTAGCATGCCTCACTCGTCTACTAGATTGGCCACCAAGCCTATGAAAAAAGGGAATAATTTGAAGTCCAATCAGATTATCAAGAGGGTAGATAAAACATGTCTAATGGAAAAGAGAAAAAAATTGTGGAGAGAGAGGTCTACTCTGTAACTGCTAGTAGTTCCTCCCATGTTTCTAAGAGACTCAAAACTGAATCCCTCGACCATACAAAAAATGTGGCTCTTGATGAGAAAGCTAAGTCACCCAATGTTGCCAAGGACAAGGCTACTCTCATTGGGAAAGGTGGTAAATCCAAGGATACTTGAGAGGAGATAAATAAAATTAAGAAAAGAATTGCAGATATGGACAAGCAGCTTCAGGATGTCTCACACTTTGTGTTAAATATAAGGCATAGTTTGACTACCACTTTGTGCTTACTACAGAAGGATAAAATCAGTATGAAGGATGACAATTACAAGGAACTTTATAAGTTCTTTACAGAGGACTCGGGTGATGAGAATGTTGACAAGGCAAGTTGAAGAATACCTAGGGACTTGATCCCCATTTCTCTTTTGCATTACTATTAGTGGCCCTCATGGCCTTTCTTTAAACTCTGTTATTTTCAATAGTACTGTTATATTTTACAATGATAGATTATTCTAGTATGGTCATTCATGACTCTATTTAAAGACTTTTATTACTCTTTTTATTAGTACTATTGATAATGTTAGTGTTAGCAGTAGTCACTACGAACATGGATATTGGTATGTTTTAACTATTTTGAAGTTAGGTTGACTATTTTTTTTTAATGTTTGGTTAGAGTGTTGTTAACACATTGTAATTGTTAATATATTGTTAGTCGCCCATTGGGTTGTTGTATATAAGGGACAACACCCTAGATTTATTTCTTTAAACATAAAAAATAATTAAAATTCTTAATAAAACACTATGTTTATCTTTATATTATGATTAATATATATATTAATTGTACAAAAAAATATTGTAAATTGTTAATATGATTTAGAACAATAGAGAGGGGGGTGAATCAGTTGTTCTCAGGTCTTGATGTATAAAACAAACTTCAAAACTTTTCAAAAAATCAGATCTAACAATCAACACCTACTCAGTCATCACTGATTGTCTAATAGAAACATATAACATTGTAGTCCACTACCCAGCTATATCTAACTTGTAAAAGATAGAAATGTTTAAACCAAAACATTCACACAAGTATTGACACTAGGATTTATAGTGGAAACCTGGTCTGGGAAAAACCACTTTGTAACATGCTACTATTATTTTCACTCTTCTGAAGTGAGCTCGGTTAAAAGCCAACCCTGCCAAAGGTTACAATACACACTGTCAGGTGTGACTCGGTTAAAGGATTTCAATCACTCTATTAGAAGTGAGCGTTGTTATAGGACTTACATACACTCCATTAGAATGCAACCTTGTTCAAAGGATTTAAACATATGACTGTTAGGTCAACCTCTGTTAAAAGGATTTTGACTGTTACAATGGTTAGAAAGTAGCAGCAGTATTGATCTGAAAAACATACAACTAACTTTGCAAATATCAGATCCAATTCTATACACAAATGTTGGTTTATTGACTTTGAACCTTTTCCATCTCCATCACTGATCTGCTTGGAACTTTTCCTCAAGCAATCACCACACTTCTCCTTCAGCCTTTTCTGCTTATACAGTCAATAATATCTACTGATCTTCCAGCATCCTCTTTTCACCTATGCACACACCTACCTAATGCTTAGGTACCCTTAATACTTCCTCAATTAGGTTAACTCATCTTTTGCCGCTTAAAAACCTTCATAGATCTTAGGGTTAGGTCATATTCATTGAATCTACCTGCTTTATGTTCTTTGTCAACTTTTCTAGAAACATCTCAAATCTCTTAAAGATTTACAATAAAACATTTTATAGTACTTTCAATGCTTTCATACAATCAATAAATAAAGTCAACACATTTTACATAATCCAAGAATTCAACAATGTCGGCTGCAAATTTGAATTCTCTTCAAATATAAAAATACTGATGCTCGGTCAATACTATGTTCAACTTCTCGGTCTTTACTTAGAAAGCTTGATCAATACTAAAAATTATTTCCTCGGCTAACACTGTCTTCCTCGGCAATTAACTGATGTTCGGTCAACACTAAAATTTTCTCAGCATACACTAACTCGGTCGATACTAACATCACTCAGCTTAAACTAGATTTCTTCACTTTTGCTCGGTTAAGCCTACTAGTTTAGTCTTCATTCTTACTAGGATAAACAATACATTGTCTCATCATTGTGCAACATAATCAAGTACTCTTTGAAGTATCAAGATAACTCAACCTTTCCTTAGGTGCTATTGTTACCACCCTTGCTTTCCCTTCTTCACAACAATACAATAGATACAGTAATTTCCTAATTAGTAACAGTCTTACTAGTTAAGGTTTGACATCAATGACAAAACAACAATTGCTTCAATTGCAGTTTCCAACAATCTCCCTCTTTGGCATTGATGGCAACAACATATGATATCACCTGAATAACACATGGATTACCAACCAATCCAAAAATATATATCTGTCCATCAGAAATATTTGTAATATCCTTAGCTTCATTTTGATTCAGAATCTATTAGCCTCACTTCTGTGACCATCCAGAAATATCAAAATCTCCCTCTATCCCGATCCTTCATCTCTATTTATCTTTCTTAGGTTATGATTTATTTTAGTGTCATGTGTTAATATATCATCTCAGTTCATCTCCCTCTTTAACAAAAATGCCAAAGCAACAACTAAAACATACATCCATTAGATGTAGATATCATCTGTGTAGTTCAATGTTTCTCCCTCTGTCATCTTGGATATGACTGATTCTTTGTCTTTACTCTTCTTTTCACAACTTTAGGCCAGTCCTAAAGTGTGACAATCTTCTGCATCAATCTGTCAAATATTTTGTTGTAGCATATTTGATGCAGTGCTCCTAGCTTGACTAGGCAGCCTCAGTTAGGGGAAGGACCCCTAATTGACTTCTTAGATACTCATGTGCTTCTTTAGGTAAAGCTTTAGTGAATATGTCTACTAATTGTTCTTTTGTATTCACATATTCCATGCGAACTTCTTTATTTTGTACCAAATCTCTCAAGTAGTGATACTTGATTGCTATGTGTTTGGTCTTTGTATGCATCACTAGATTCTTAGAAATGTTGATAGCACTAGTGTTATCATGGAAAATAACAATAGGTTCAGTTATTTCTTCTTTCATTCCTACCAACAATTTCTTTATCCATACCAAATTTGAACAGTTCACTGCAACAACATACTCAGCTTTAGTAGTAGATTGGGAAATGCAATTTTGTTTCTTGCTTGTCTAGGAGACTAATCTCTATCCAAGAAAGAAAGCTCCACCACTAGTACTCTTTCTGTCATCTACATTTCCTTCCCAATCAGCATCTGTATATACTCTCAGTTCAAATCTTTCATCCTTCTTGTAATATAGCCTATAGTCAGCAATCCCTTTCAAGTATCTCATTATTCTCTTTACAACCATCATGTGTGTTTTCTTAGGATTGGTAGAGAATCTTGCCACAATCCCAACAGCTAGTGCAATATCTGGTCTACTATGTACAACATACTACAATTTTCTAATCATAGATCTATACAAAGTCTGGTTTACTTCTGCAGCATCATCATTCTTAAACAAATTTTGTCTAGTAGCCATAGGAGTACTCACTGGTCTAGAATCTTCCATCCCAAAAGTTTTCCATATCTCATTAACATACTTAGACTGTGTAATGAAAATTTCTTTCTTCATCTGATATACTTGTAAACCAACAAAGAATTTGATCTCACCAAACATGCTCATTTCAAATTTAGTTTGCATTTCATTTGAAAATATTTTACACAAGGCATCTTATCCACCAAAAATTAATATCATCAATAAAAAATTTTGCCAACAAGATTCCTTTACCTTATTCATCTTTCATGTACAGATTTCTTGTGTCATTTGTTCTTGAAAATCCAATTTGTATCAAGTAGTTATGCAATCTCTCATACCATGCTCTAGGAGCTTGTTTCAATCCATATAGTGCTTTGTTCAGTTTGCATACCATGTGTCTTCTACTTGGATTAATAAAACCTTTTCACTGTTCAATGTAAACTTCTTCTAGTATACCATTTAAAAATGCAGACTTAACATCCATTTGATATACCTTGAAATCTTTATAAGCAGCATATGCAAGTAGAGTTCTTATTCCTTCCAATCTAGCTACAGGGGAAAATGTCTCCCCATAATCTATTCCTTCTTCTTGTGCGTAGCCTTTGCATACTAGCCTAGCTTTGTTTCTAGTGATTTCACCATGTTCATTCAACTTATTCCGGAACACCCACTTTGTTCCAATGACATTTTTGTTTTCAGGTTTTGGCACCAGAGTCCAAGTATCATTCTTCTCTATCTAGTCTATCTCTTCATTCATTGCTTGTATCCAGTGTTCATTTTCTAATGCCTCCCTTGTTGTCTTAGGCTCAAATTCACATAGTAAACATGTTGGATCCTTTGTCTTACTTATGGTTAGAACTCCAGTATCTTTGTCTCCAATTATCTATTTAGTCTTGTGATGTCTCCTTACATATTTTTCCAAAATAGGTTCAGCTCTACTTTCCTTTAATTCATCAGGTTTCCCAACAAGATTGTCAGATTCAGCTTCTGAATGCTCATCAACCTCTTCCTGATACTCAGTAGCATCTTCCTATCACTCAGCATTGCTTACCTGAGACTCGGCATCAGGTGCAAGTCTGTCACTTACCTCTTCTTCTTCTATATATACAAAAGATCTGTAATCTTCTGGTTCTCTTTTACTATCAGCTTCATTTCTTTCTGCATACTCATCAATTTTGACATTCACACTTTCCACAATTTTGTTATTATTAGAATTCAAACACTTATAAGCTTTACTTTTTGTGGAATACCCTAGGAATATGCCTTCATCACTTTTAGCATCAAAATTTCCATTCCTATTGTCTTTTAGTATGTAGCACTTGCTTCCAAAGATTCTAAAATATTTAACACTTTGTGCATACCCATGCCATAGCTCATAAGGTGTCAGATTTGTACCTAGTTAAGAGTGTAAACAACTATACTTATAGCTTCTTTCTAGTATTTATGTGCCACATTCTTTTCAATCAACAATGTCCTTGCACAATCCAAGATAGATTTGTTCCTTCTTTCTGCTATACCATTTTGTGGAGGTGTTCTAGGTGAAAACATATGTCTTTTGATCCCTCTATCATTGCAAAATAGATTGAATTCATTTGATGTAAATTATCCACCTCGGTCAGATCTTAGACATTTCAGGTTTCTACCTGTCTCCTTCTCAACCTTGGCCAAATACCACTTAAAGAATTGAAAAGTGTCATATTTTTCTTTTAAAAACATTACATGCATCATCCTGGTATGATCATCAACAAATAGAATAAAATATT
Source organism: Chamaecyparis obtusa (assembly GCA_027943335.1). Classification (NCBI taxonomy): domain Eukaryota; kingdom Viridiplantae; phylum Streptophyta; class Pinopsida; order Cupressales; family Cupressaceae; genus Chamaecyparis; species Chamaecyparis obtusa. The sequence continues at coordinate 25,828 of BSBK01003331.1, read as the reverse complement.
TAGCACCATAGTAGCTTTGTACACCCATAGGTCCACAAAGGTCAGTATGAACCAAATCTAAAATGTTTTCAAAAGTAACGGTTTTCCTCTTGAAACTTGACTTTGTCATTTTTCCTAACTGACATTCCTTGCACATCACATTCTCGAGTTTCTTCAATCTAGGTAGACCTCTTACTTTCTTCTTCTTACTTATTTCTACCAGATTATCAAAGTTAACATGACATAGCCTCTTATGCCATAACCAAATGTCATCAAGTTGTGCAACCATACATGTTTCTTTAGATAGGTCAAGATAGAACAAATTACCTCTAGTCTGTTCTCCACTTCCGATCAGTTCACCAGTGGTATCAAATATTTTAGCCTTCTTGTGATGAAATTCCACTTGGTAACCAGTACTATTAAGTTGTGCAACACTTAGTAGATTATAGTTTAGACCCTCAACCCAATATGTATTTTCACAAGAGATCTTATCAATTAGCTTAGTCAATCCTTTTCCTCTAATAGGACATGGTGCATCATTACCAAATTTTACACTTTTACCTCTATAATGATGTAAGGTATCAAACTTACTCTTGTCACCAATCATGTGATGTGAACAACCACTGTCAATAATCCATTTATCATTCTTGTTCACATAGGAAATCAATGTAGTTTTCTCATCCTCATCAGACTCATCTTTAATTACAACATAGACTACCTCAATTTCAAAATCATCAATATCAGTGTCAGTTTCTTCTTTAGCAATGTAACAAGATTTCTTACCTTTTCCTTTGTAGTCTTTGTACCTTTGGTAGCTTCTGTCATCTCTTCTATCTTTGTGTTTGATGTTTCTTTCTTCATCCTTATCATTCCTATCAGGACATCTAGTAGATATATGACCAACTTTATTACATGAAAAGCATATAATAGGAAGTTTACCTTTATACTTTCCTTTTCCCCTTCTCAGTCTTCTAGCCATAAGAGCTTCTAGATCCTCAAGTTCTTCATCAGAAGTGTCACTGCCACTTTCACTGATGCATCTTTCTTTTTCCTTCTTTGGCTTGTTCAGAACTAATTGTGACTTAAAATTAGATTCAACATTACCAATACTACCAACAATGAAGTTATCATAGTTAGAGAGTTCAAAAGAAGTCAGCTTGCCAACCAAACTTTCCAAAGTAAGTACATTTGCAGGGTTACATCTAGATTCCTGAATAGCTATGATCTTAATAGCATATATAGGACGCAGAGTTCTTAGTACTTTTCCAATTATAGTTTCTTTATCAATAGTTCCATTTGCTCCTCTAATAGCATTCACAACTTCTTTTATTCTACCATAATATTGTGCAATATTCTCACCTTCTTGCATTCTCATTTCATCAAACTTACCTCTTAGACTCTTGGCCTTAGCTTTTAGTACATTTATGTCACTGACATAGATTTTTGCAAGAGTGTCCCACATCTCCTTAGCACTTGTGCAATCCTTAATGTCCTCAAATTTTGGATAGCTTAGCGCAGATGCAATTTCCAGCATTGCCTGATTATGTTCTTGCTTAGCTCTCATTTCCTCGGCAGTCAAAGGTGTGACAGGTGAGACATAGTCATTCTCAATATAGTACTTTGTAGAATCACCAATACCAGCCAGATGCAGCTTCATCAAGCTTTGCCATGCAAGGAAGTTTTCCTTATTTAGCTTCAGTATCTCCTTCTTATACATGCTGATCATTTGCTTCAAGTAACTTTAAACTTTTTTTCTATAAACACCAACAGTAAGAAACATAACTCTGATACCAATTGTTAATATGATTTAGAACAACAGAGAGGGGGGTGAATCAGTTCTTCTCAAGTCCTGATGTATAAAACAAACTTCAAAACTTTTCAACAAATCAGATCTAAAAATCAACACCTACTCGGTCATCATTGATTGTCTAATAGAAACATTTAACATTGCAGTCCACTACCCAGCTGTATCTAACTTGTAAAACATAGAAATGTTTAAACCAAAACATTCACACTAGGATTTATAGTGGAAACCCGATCTAGGAAAAACTACTTTGTAACATGCTACTATTATTTTCACTCTTCTGAAGTGAGCTCAGTTAAAAGGAAACCCTATCAAAGGTTACAATACACACTGTCAGGTGTGATCCAGTTAAAGGATTTCAATCACTTTGTTAGAAGTGAGCCTTATTATACGACTTACATACACTCCATTAGAATGCAACCTTGTTCAAAGGATTTAAACATATGACTATTAGGTCAACCTCTGTTAAAAAGATTTTGACTGTTACAATGGTTAGAAAGTAGTAGCAGTATTGATCTAAAAAACATACAACTCACTTTGCAAATATCAGATCCAATTCTGTACACAAATGTTGGTTTATTGACTTTGAACCTTTGCCATCTTCATCACTGATCTACTTGAAACTTTTCCTCAAGCAATCACCACACTTCTCCTTCAGCCTTTTCTGCTTATACAGTCAATAATATCTACTGATCTTCTAGCATCCTCTTTTCACCTATGCACACACATACCTAATGCTTAGGTACCCTTAATACTTCCTCAATTAGGTTAACTCATCTTTTGATGTGTAATCTCTTTCGTAGATCTTAGGGTTAGGTCATATTCATTGAATCTACTCGCTTTATGTTCTTCGTCTACTTTTCTAGAAACATTTCAAATCTCTTAAATATTTACAATAAAAAAATTTATAGTACATTCAATGCTTTCATGCAATCAATAAATAAAGTCAACATGTTTTACATAATCCAAGAATTCAACAATGTCGGCTACAAATCTGAATTCTCTTCAAATATAAAAATACTAATGCTCGGTCAATACTATGTTCAACTTCTTGGTCTTTACTTAGAAAGCTCGATCAATACTAAAAATTGTTTCCTCGGCTAACACTATCTTCCTCGGCAATTAACTGATGTACGATCAACACTAAAATTTTCTCGGCATACACTAACTCGGTCAATACTAACATCACTCAACTTAAACTAGATTTCTTCACTTTTTCTCGGTTAAGCCTACTAGTTTAGTCTTCATTCTTACTAGGATAAACAATACATTGTCTCATCATTGTGCAACATAATCAAGTACTCTTTGAAGTATCAAGATAACTCAACCTTTCCTTAGGTGCTATTGTTACCACTCTTTCTTTCCCTTCTTCACAACAATACAATAGATATATTACTTTCCTAAGTAGCAACAGTCTTACCAGTTAATGTTTGACATCAATGAAAAAACAACAATTGCTTCAATTGCAGTTTCCAACAGTTAATAAGGTACCAAATAATTAATAAAAAACATAAGAAATTCCACTAGGAGAGTGGTTATAAAATTTAATACATTATAATTAACAAACATGAATGATTCGACTTAAAGAATGTCTATAAATTTTAATATATTATAATTAAGAAACACATACCTATAAATTTTAATACATTATTATTAATAAAAATGAATAATTTCATAAAGAAAGTGCCTATAAATTTAATTATATTATAAATAATAAACATAAATAATTACACAAAAAATATGTATAAATTTTAATACATTATAATTAATAAACATGAGTAATTCCACTAAGTGTGTGCCTATAAATTTTATTTCATTATAATTAATACTAAGAAAAGAAGGAAAAGGAAGAAAAGTAGAAAAATGGAAAACCATAAAAACTAGAAAAGGCAATTAAAAAGCAACGGGAAAGAAAAATCAAACCTTCTTTTGGAAAGCATGAAAAAGCAGAAAAAGCAGAATAAAGAAAAAAAAGAGAGTGTTTTTCCTCTTCTATAAATATTTGTCTCTTGAACAAGTAGTCATAGTGTTCTTCCTTTCCTTTCAAAATTTTGTTGTGCTTTCTATGAAATATTTTCCCTTTTCTTTTCTTTTCTTTCTTTGGTCTCTGTTATATATGTATTTTAATGTCTTTTATTAGAGTTTTTTGGTTTTTTTCCTTGAGATTTATCATGTTTTTCTGTAAGGGTTTTGTCTCGTCCATCTGTCCATGTTGTTCTATGATTGGTTTTTATTTTTTGGTTTATTTTTGTGTTTTACATTGTAAGATGTGGAACAAAGGACGGGAGAAAGCAAAAGGAAGAGGCAGAGAATAAGGAAGCCACTCACTTTATATGCATGTTTGAACTTTGGTGTATATTTACTCTATATGTTTAAAAAATGTTTCAACTTTTTGTGTTCACCTTCTATGATTGAGCTAACTTTGTTCGAAGTGTGCTTTAACTTTGGCAGTCACTACGTGTGTATTGAAGCCCAATATTTAATTTGTGTGTGGTTGAACTTAATTTGTGCGAAGCATGTTTAAGCTTTGGTATCCATTTTGTGCATGTGAACAAACTAGTTTGTAATGTTATTTCACTTTGATAACCATTTTTTTTGTGCTGTAATTTGGTATGTGTTTATACATTTGAACTTTCAATTTCACTTTGTGTGAATAGATTATTAACTTTGACATTTGCCTGTGCTGCATATTTGAACTATAGTGCAAAGTGTTGTGAACTTTGGTATTCATTTTGTTTGTGTTTCTACTTTGTGTATTTGAACTTGAGTGTTTACTTTGTGTGTGGTTGAAGTAACTTTTTGGGAAACATTTTTAAGTGAGGCATGTGTTTATGTTTGTGTGTTTGAACAAAGTGCATATGTGAAGTGTTGTGTGCTAGAACAACTTGCATATGTGAAGTGAACTAATTTTAGGTATGTATAAACTCAAGTACTTTATATATGTGTAAAGGATGTGTCTAGAAACTATATGTGAAATGTCAATTCTAATAACCTTTTTCTTTTTATGTTTTAATGTGATGTGTATATTTGAGCTTTCATATTCATTTTGTGTGAATATTAATTATTAAGTATTCAAAATGTTATTTTTGTGTGCTTTGATCATTAAGTATCATGATATTCTTTGGTCATAGCATAATTGGGTAAATAGTATAATAATCAATGTTGTTTTATTAGCAAGATTCAAGGTGTAATTTTTTGCGTGCTTTGATTTTAAGTATCACGTTATTATTTGATCATAGTATAATTGGGTATTAGTATAATAATCAACGTTGTTTTATTAGCAAGCTTTAATTTAAATGTGTTTGTTTAGTATTTTAGTTTGGAATCCATTTATCATTTGTATGAAGTGTGTGTAGTAAATCTTGGGTTTGAATTTTTTAATTGACTTTCAACACTTTTTTTGCATTTATCAAAGTGTGGGTTTGAGGTTTCATGTGAGATTCAAATTTCAATATTACTAATGTTGATTATTTAGTGACCTTCATGGACAATTTTTTATATGGGTTATTTTGTTATCATGGGATCATAATTTTGGCATATCTTATTGTTATTACATATACATTATATACATGTATTGATCTTTATTGATTATTGTTCTGGTAACTATAATCACCTAAAAATGGTCAAGATCAAATCAAGTGAGCAACTAAGGCAAAATCAAGACATTAATTGCAATCAACCCAAAATCTAATTTTAATTGAAAATCAAAAGTCATTAAATTAATTTAAATCAAAAAAATTAATAAATTATATAATTAATCTAATTAATTGTATAATTCAAATTAAATCAAATCAGCCCATTCAAGGGGTCCACATGGCTAAACAAATCAATTAAATTCAATTTATTAAATCCTAATTTCCCTCACCCACTACATGGGAGGAAAATACCTCAATCAATAGGAATTAAGGATTGGACTCACATGGATTAAGCCAAAATTGAATCTCAATCACACATAAGGTGAGAGCATCTTGACCACTCATTTTGTCTTTATATCCCAAGCTTTGAGGACAAACCATTTAAATTGTCCCTAAAGGTGGAACCATGGACTTAACTCAAACCTAATCATAATCAACTCAAATCTATGCCCTATGCTTGCAAAAATCTATAAAAGTAAGGTTAAAATCAGGAGAAAAGGATCCACACATCTGAGAATTGCATCAAACCTCTTGACTTTTTAAGCTAGAAAGGCAATTTTTAAGCATAATTTGAGCATAGTTTTGAGTAAAATAGGCTTTAATTGTGTTAATATTTATCATTTCTCATTTTAAGGCTGTCACTAATGGAGGCTTGCTGAGAGCTTATCATTAGCATACTTAAATAGAGAGTCATAAAGTGCTCATTAGCTTTGTTTGCATTTAAATAGGTCACTAATTGTGGCATTTAGTTTATTTAGATCATTTATTGCTAAACGATGCAGGTATTTTCAATACTACACAAAATGGCACCCACCATGGGGCATTAGGCCTCATTCATTTAAATTTTGGAAAATTTGGTAGAATTCTAAGATTTTGTTGTTTATAACTCTATTTTACAGGTGAAGTTGTGCATTTGAGACTTCCTACAACACATCCCAACATTCTTGCAGTGCATTCAAGGCTTGAAACAACACATCTGAGATAAAGCGTTGAGCCTTTACACAGAGAAACAATGCATTTGATAACTTATATCTTCTGTCTTTAATTCTTTTAGCATTTTCACCTTGACTCTGTAGTGCATCCAATCAATTCTGCAACACATTTAAAGTTTTCTTTATGTGCATTTGATCAAATAAATAGCGCATTTAAATTCTATTTCTACGCATTTATAGTTTTCTACATCACATTCAAGGTTTTTAATAGCGCATTCAAGCATTTTTGTTGCACTTTTGACTATTTTCATAAATTGATAAATTTGACAATCGAAAATGTATTTCCTATGTTTTTCTGATGGCAAGGCATAAAAAGGTGAAAAATCCAGAGACCCGAAATAACAGTGAAGACAAGGCCATAGAAAAGAGGATCAATAAGGAGAACATAGCCCATGTAAATCATGTTTTGGAGGATTCAAAGTGGGAAGGTAAGGAGTACAAATGTTATTTACAAGTAGTTGATGCTTATAAATCAAAATTTGTATCCTTGTATTCGATTTTCATGCCTTGATCATTTTGTTTAAAATTGAAAACTAAAGGTTTAAAATTCATTTTTGCTTGTTTTTCTTCACTTTTCTTGGTTGTGTTGACTAACAATTTCGAGGAGGCAAAGGAGCTGGAACAATCACCACTAGGTGAGCTAAAATCATGAAAATCTGAATTAAAAATGCCCCTAGCCTTTTGCTAGCTTCGTAACAAGGTAAGCCTTAAACTTTTGTGAATTGTTGCTTAGATTGTGGCATTTTCACTTTGAATCTAGTATTTAGAATAGCCTATTATTGTTTGAGGGATTTGGTAATAGGCCTATGCTCTTCACTTTTTAAGTGAATCAAAATGTCAAACCTACCAAGTTCCTTAATTAAAAAAAAGGCTAGGGAATAAACAAGCACTAAAATTAAAAACCCCTTGTTTGTGGAAGGAAAGTAGAAATACTTGATTCCCATTAGTTAGAGGGTTTGGTTAATTGATCATTGTTAATTGTGCTTGGGAGTGAAAGAATAATAGGGATATGTTCTTCACCTTTTGGTGAATAAAACTCCCAAACCTATCTCTTCATTTCATTTATTCATTTTATATGAACATGCTAGAACTTTAGTGGGCTCGCCTCCCAAGAATTTTCCTTAACGAGGCTAGTGAGAGGGACAACCCAAAGTGGGATACAATTTCCTTTTCCACAATAATCCAACCCACTATAAAATAAAATGCATTCATCCTTAATTGGGTGAATGACAAAAGGATATCACGTATCAAACTTCCTCGAGTAGTCCTTCAGGATTGTACAAAACTCTGACATACCGGTGGTGGGAAGCCTCTAATTTGTTGTGGGATGAAACTTGGTATTTCTTTTGAACATAATCATTTCTAGTACCTTGTTAACTTATAAATCCTACCTATTTAGAACCATATTTACAAACCAATTTGACAAATAAGTAGATTGCTTGGAGTTACTTATTGTTTAAAAACCTGTGATAATGTTTGATACATTTCAAACACTTTGTGTTTAGAGGGTTAAAAATAAAAGTGTACTTCTAATTGCTTTGTTTTAAGATAAATATAAAAAGCGAGAAACATCCATTGAAAAATCATCTTACATTTTTAAATATCTTCTTAAAAGAACAATCACCAAATTTGGGGAAAATCAATTCAAATCAAACCTTTGTTGATGTCGGTTTTACACGATCACACAAATTGAAGATATCCTTACAAGAAGATGAAACTTGCATAACACAAGAGGTCCTTGAATTTGTGTTTCAAACTCCTTTTATCAAAACTCTAGAACAAGAGGATAGCCTCCCAAACCTATTTGAAGAAAGAGTCAATCCAATGGCTAGAAATGTTGAATTTTATGACTATCTTCATAGGGGGATGATGAAAATCAAGGAGAAATGAACCAAGTAACAACTAACCAAGAGAATCAAGGCCCCAAGAAAACAACCGAAGAAAAATTCAATAGGGTGGCCCAAGATCTTGAGTTCCTTGAGATAATGGAAAAAATTTTAGAAAGGAATAAGGAAAGACACTTCCTTATCTTAGCCCAATTAGGGGTCAAACTTCCTCATGATTATGATATCGTAACACTTAAAAAAGATGAGGAAGAGGAGAATTCTTTAGGTTTTATGAATAAACAACTCAAAATGTTCCAAGCATAAATCAACACCATGAAGAAAGCAGCTGAACCAAGCCCTTTTCCATTTAGGTTTTATGTCCATTTCCTTTCAATCAGAATTTGGTTATGCCACCTTTCCCACCTAATGTGGTCTTTCTTAGATATGATAAATACATGGGTAAATCAGACCCACAAGACCATTTAAGATAATTTTGTGCTTTGAGCATCAAATTCATGCATGACACTACCTATTTAATGAGGCTATTTCCAAGAAGCCTAGGAGGCCAAGCCATGGAGTGGTTTTCCAAGTTACCACTAGAAATTAAAATGTTTGAAGAGTTAGCCTCAAAATTATTAACTCACTATTCCTATAACATAGAGCATGAAATCACCATGCTCAACTTATGCACCACAAAACAAAGAGATGGTGAGTCTTTTCTAGGGTTTCTCCAAAGATGGAGAACAGTTTTCGCACGATACCCACAAAGTATACCTGAAAAGGAAAAGATGGAGATCTTTATGAACAACCTAAACATGGAGATGAACTATAGGCTCCAACTTCAATGTCCCCCCATATTTGAGAAGATCATAAAAAAAAAGATAAAAATTGAAGAGGTGTTGGTGAAATGAGCAAAGATTAAACTATTCAAAGAAGACAAAGGTTACACCAACACCAAAAACAACAATAACTTAAATAATCATAACAATAAAAAAGGAGCCAATAACAATAATGACAAACCAAGGTTATGGTTGAAAAACACCAAAAAGAATCTTGCAAATGATGGAGTTGTGGAAGCACACAACCTAAAGGCTACTCCTTTTAACTTATCAAGTGAGTCAAATCAAACACATAATGTTAATCAAATGACCAAGGCTCCTTTTAACAACAACAACAATGCAAATGAAAACAAACCTAAACATTTCTTCCCCGTATTTCAAAGAAGGAAATTCACATTCCTAGGGGAACCTTTGGAAAATGCTTTGAGAACACTTGTGGCCAACAAAATCATTGTTTTACTTGAATCGAGACCATATGAACCCCAAGTTAAACCCACATGGTGGAATGATGCACACCATTATGAGTACCATCGAAACAAGGGACATAAAACAAATAAATACATGGATATTAACCATTTAGTCCAAGACCTAATTGATCATGGTATCGTAAAGGTGGAAGGACCTCAAAACAATGAAGACCACGTGGCTTTTAAGAACCCTTTCTTCAATCATGAAAAGGGGGAAACATCAAATGCCAACCAGAATAACAAGAGGGGTAATGAAAAAGTAAATTTTATCCATACTTATGACAACACCATAAATTCCTTAAGTGGTGGTGAAAATACAATCAATGTGATTGTGGTGAAGGAAAAACAAAAGGAGGAAACATCTAATGTGGTCACTAGGGGGCAAGCATCTAAAATCATTCTACAAGGAGGTTCCCCTAGAATCATTCTACCTAACCAAACCTCCCCTTCATCAAAAAAATGCAATTTGGTGGATCAACTCCAACGAATCCCTGTGCAAATTTCTATCTTGAAATTGCTCAAACTTTCACCTACTCACAAAGAGATATTGGAAAAAGCCCTTGTTGAAACCAATGAGCCCTTGAATTTAGATGTGGACAAATTCCAAAATATGGTAGGACACCTAGTTGCACCTCATTGTTTGTCTTTTTTCGAGCAAGATGATATGTCCTTAAATCATCCACAAAACATGCCATTGCACATCAAGGTGTTGATCCATAAGCATAGGGTTAAGAGAGTCCTCATTTATGGAGGAGCCAACCTAAATATCTGCACTTTAAACTTGGTTAAAGCCTTAGGGTATTCAGAGGAAGCTATTGACCCCAAGAGAAAAATAACCATTAAAGCTTACAATGATGAAGAAAGAGCCTCTAAAGGAATAATAGTACTCCCCATTCGAGTAGGTTCTATGCAAAAAGAGACCATTTGTCAAATCCTAGATCTGAAATTGACCTACAACATCCTATTAGGAAGGCCATGGATCCATGAAATGCAAGTGGTACCCTCAACGTACCATCAATGCTTAAAAATTCCATATATGGGACAAGAAGTCATGGTGAGTGGAGATTTGAATCCATTCCAATATTGTAATAACATTAAACCTACAAATGATTCATTGGTCCCTCATAATGCAGAAGGCTTTTCATCAACAAGGACAAAGTTCAAGGGACTTTTTATCCTTAAAAGGCAAAGAAAAGATAGAGGAAGAAGATGTTGTTGAAAACTACCAAATTCCCACTAATTTAGCTACATCAACTAAGGGAAAAGAAAAAGTTAGTGAGGAAAGTTATAATGAAGAAGAAAAAGAAGACCAAGCAAAATATATTAAAATACACACCAAGGATGCTCATTATAAAAAGATGGATGCCATGATGAAGAACTTTGAAAAGCAATGCAAAATCAAACAAAAAGGTGTGGGAGAATACTCTTTATCTATGATGGATCTTCCATTATCTCCAAAGTCCCATGGAAAACCTTCTAGCCTACACACACCTCACAAATACAATGACCATTTTGTAAGGGCTAGTACTTATTCATCCGTGGATGAAGAGGATAATGAAATTCTCAAATGTCTATATAAAGATGATGAGTCAAGTGCTCATGAAAAACAAATCCAAAACATTAGTATCCCTACTCATCAATATGGTAAAGGATTTCAAATAATGGAAAAGATGGGTTATAAAGGACAAGGACCTTTGGGTAGAAGAAATGAAGAGTTAATTGAGCCAATCGAAATATCTTGGAGGGATAGCAAGGAGAAGTCAGGATTGGGGTATCTTGAACAAGGATACACTCAAAAGAGACACATCATGGTACATGAAAGAATTTTGCAATTAGACTCACAAAGTGAGGAAGATTCAAACAAATGGGAGTAGGATTCATTGTCAAGTGAATTATTCCAAGATAAAAAGTGGATGGATTTCACACTTATGCTCCTAATCAAGGAAAAGAACAAGAGATAGCTTCAGGCTCCAATTCTAACCAAGCTTCGAGTTCTAATCAAGAGACTCAAGAAAATATACCAAATCAAGAAGATGAAGAATCTCAATGGGTAGGAGAGCCCTGTGTACCATCATGGATACCTACTATAGAAGGATCTAACACAAGGTTCAACCCAATAGATTTTTATCCATTAGAAACCCGAGAGGATTCGAGTGAGGAGGATTTTGACTTGAGTTCTCTAGAACACTTAGAAGAAGCACATGTTATTTATTTAAGTGATACAATGTTTGAACCTTCCAATGAGGTCATGTCTATAAGTCTTGTTGTCCCAAATCAAAACATTGACCCCTTATCCCTTATTTATCCAGAACTCATTGAATGAGATTCTCTCAAACCAACTACCCTTCCCATGTTCCTAAATGACAAATTTGTGACCCAATACGTAAACATGGTTGAACCTTCTTCTACCAATGAATATCATGAAGAAATGATGAAGGGAAGTATCCAATCTCTCAGTTCGAAAAAAAGAGAAAAAAATTAAAAAATTAAAAAATTAAAAGAATCTAATGGTGAAAACCACATTGTGGCAGCATTAGAAAAAAGAGAGAAAGAAATAAAGAATGTTTCCAAAGGTGAAAACCCAATCAAGCCACCTAAGGAAGCGAGGTTGGATACTTTTCCCAAAGATTATGAGGAAAGGTCACCTATTTTAATAGAACCAATGGAGAAAATCAATAGTGGATCAGAATCAAAACCAAAGGTTATACATCTAGCAGCATCCTTATCAAGTGAAGAAAAAAAGGAGTTCATAAAATTCTTCAAGGAAAGACAAGTAAATTTTGCATGGTCCTATGATGATATGTCGGGACTAGATCCAAACTTGATAATGCATCATTTAAACATCAAAGGAGTAAGACCAATTAAACAAAATTTGAGGAAAATTGATGCAGGAGCATCCTGGGTGTAAGAGAAATCTTGCATCACCCAAAAATATTTCTGTTTTTATTTTCAATAAGGGTTATTTTGTGCAGAGCTACTATTTATGGAAAGTTACTATTTTTGGTAATTTTTGTATGTGCTCAGAATGATCTAATTTCTTTCTTGGAGGTTCATTTTGGTCATATAAGTCTGCCAGTAAAGTTTCATTGCCAGATCAAGTGTATATTGGAAGATATTGAAGATTTTCGGTATTGGCAGCAGGGTACAGAAACTTCGAACTCAGTTTTGAAGGCTTTAGAGGCCCTGGATGAGGTCAAAAATTTGGGTGACGGGCGCTTGCGCGGGTCAAGCCTGTAGAGCGCTTCGTGGCGTTTCCGAAATGGGGTTATAATAGCCGAGCGGGTCAACAGGTGATGACTTATGGTCTTCGGAAGTTGGGCCACCCGAAATGGCGAAAAATAATTTTCTTCAAAATTTCTGTTCGGGTTTCAAAGGTTATCTTGAGCCGACTATGATGTAATAAAATGTAAAATAAAATAATTCTAAGTTTGGTCGGCCTTATTGGCTAAAATTCTAGAACCTTCCAGGCGGTGGAAAATTGCCTATATAAGGAAGGCTGTATTATTGTCTTAGGCAGTTCAGAATAGTTCTGGGTAGTAGATCTGGGTAATAGTTCGAGGCTTTGTCCTACAGAATATTGTAAGGGAATGCCCATGTGGCTTTGCATATTGTAATTCTGAAAGTTTGTAATTCCACATTTGTGGAGATAATAAGAAGCCAATTCTCTGTTCTTGCATATTGTTGTTGTTTCTCTGTTTCTGTTATGTGTTTGTGGTATTAAGGGGAGCACCCTTCATCAAAAATGTACCCACACATAGCACTTCTTGTCAAAGTGGAATTGGAAACATTATTAAAAGTGGGATTCATAAGAGCCATTGACTATGCCGAGTGGATATCAAACAGTGTACCTGTTTCAAAAGTGGACAAGTCTATTAGAATTGGCAAGGGATTTCTGAGATCTCAACCTCGCATGTCTAAAGGATGACTTTCCTTTACCAAGAATAGATGCCATAGTAGACTTGATAGCGGGTCATTCAATGTTCTCTCTCACGGATGGATTTAGTGGCTACAACCAGATTAAAATTGCACCTGAAGATCAAGATAAAAAAATATTTCACATGTGCATGGGGGATATTTTGTTGGAATGTTATGCCCTTTGGTCTAAAAAATGCAAGAGCAACATATCAACGAGCCATGGCTACCATATTTCATGATATGATGCATAAATTTTTAGAAGATTATGTGGATGAAATACTTGCAAAATCTCACTCAAGGGAAGAACATCTACCTAGTCTAGAGAAGATATTCACTAGGTTGGAGTGGTTCAAAGTAAGGCTCAATCCAAAGAAATGTGCCTTTGGAGTACAATCAGGAAAGTTGCTAGGGTACATAGTTTCAACTAAAGGGGTAGAGGTAGATCAAGTGAAATTTAAAGCAATAATGGAAATGGGGGCACCTAGAAATATAAGCCAAATGAGATCACTCCAAGGGAGAATCCAATCAATCAGAAGGTTCATATCACAACTAGTAGAAAAGTGTCACTCTTTTACTCAACTCCTTCATAAGGACACAATATTTAGATGGGATGATAAGTGTGAAGAAGCATTCACATTACTTAAAAGGTACCTAATGAATCCACCTACTTTGATGCCACCAATTAGAGGAAAGCCCTTGATACTGTACATTTCAGCGACAAAACATGCTTTAGGGGCACTCTTGGCTCAAGAAGATGAAAATGGAAAAGAAAAGGCAATTTATTACATAAGAAGAACATTGGTAAAATATGATTTGAATTACACATTCATAGAAAGAGCATGTTTGGTGATAGTTTTTGCTTCACAAAATCTTTGACATTATATGTTACCTCATAAAATCATACTCGTAGCAAAAATTGATCCATTAAAGTACCTTCCAAGAAAAGCTTTGACAAAAAGATTGGCCAAATGGGTCATGGTGTTGAGGGAATTTGATATAGAGTATGTGGATAGAAAGGAAATCAAAGGCCAAGTGATAGCAGACCAACTAGCAGAGTCACCATTAGAAGATGAAAATCCTATGCAAGTTGAATTTCCAAATTCAGAGATAATCAATGTTGAGGGAAAAACATGAAAATTATACTTTGATGGCTCTTATACTCAACACGATTCAAGAGTAGGAATATTATTGATTACTCCCCAAGGATCAACAATCCCTAAATCATCTAAGTTACTATTTCCATGTACAAATAATATAATTGAATATGAGGTATTAGTCATTGGCATCAAATTAGCCTTGGAATGGAAGGTGACAAAATTGTAGATATATGGGGATTCTCAATTAGTCATTAATCAAATAAATGATGAGTATCAAACCAAAGATGATAATTAATTGATAACTTACAAAAACATGATAGAATATCTCAAGAAATACTTCACATTGATCACATTTGAGCCAGTGTCGAGAGACAAGAACAAAGTAGCAGACGCTATGGCTACATTGGCTTCACTCCAAATGCCGGACCAAAGTGCAATATATGAATTCTTGGTAGAAGAAGTGGTGCAACCTACATTTGACCCTTCCCATCCCCACACCATTTGCCTATTAATGGGACATGACTCACTTTGGTATGGATCTATTTATACGTACCTAAGAGACCAAACCTCACCTATTGACCAAACCCAAAACCAGAAAAGGAACTTCATAAGACAAGCCTCTCATTACACCCTTGTATCTGACACATTGTATCGAAAAAGTCTAGACAAAATGCTTTTAAGGTGTTTAAAGGAAGAATCAATATTAGCCTTTCAAGAAATCCACGAAGGAATTTGTGGGTCACATTTGAATGGGTTAACCTTAGTGAAGAAACTTCTTAAGATAGGATATTATTGGCCTTCTATGGAGAAAGATGCATGTCACTTTGTGAAGACTTGTCAGAAATTCAATACCATGAAAACTTGATTCATGTGCTAGCTCAATAACTGCATCCAATGACTACATCTTGGCCCTTTTATCAATGGAGGTTGGATTTAATAAGGATGATTTACCCACCTTCATTTGATGGTCATAAGTTCATTATTACTACAACTGAATATTTCACCAAATGGGTGGAAGTTGTGCCATTATCCACAACCACAGGAAAATAGATCTCTATGTTCATATTGAATCACATAATTTGTAGATATGGTATTCCTCAAGCCATTACAACTGATAATGCTAAACATTTCAAGAACAAAGACTTGAAAGAATTATGTACAAAATTCCATATGATACACCATTCATCTTTACTATATTACTCGCAAGGTAATGGACAAGAGAAGGCTACTAATAAGAACATCTTGAAAATATTGAAGAGAACAGTGGACAATTTAGGTAGAGATTGGCACATTCAGATAAACCCTACTCTATGGGCATATAGAACAAGTGTCAAAATGCCAACATGAGGTACACCATTCTCATTGGTTTATGGAGCTGAAGCAATTTTGCCTTTGGGGGTAGAAATCCCATCCATAAGAGTTTCACTACATGGATTACTAAGTGAAGAAGACTATAGGGTTGCTAGATTATAAGAATTGGAGTTGTTAGATGAAAGACAACAACAAGCCTTCGAACATCTCAAAGTGTATCACAATCGAATGTCAAGGAATTATAATAAACACATCAAACTAAGGACATTCCAAATAGGTGATCTAGTGTTGAGAGAAGACCCTAAAAATCAAGCAGAAAGAGAGAAGAAAGGGAAATGGGAAGAAAATTGGTTAGGACCTTTTGTGATTACCTCTTCTTTTGGAACGGGCACATACAAACTAGTTGATTGTGATGGAGAGGAGTTACAAGAACTCATCAATAGCATACACCTAAAAAGGTTTTACACCTGAATCAGATGAAAGGGTATAAAGAGAGAGTATCATAAAATCAGATGAGGAAGCATCCTATTTATTGTACATAGTCAAAAGTGATCCTAAAAAATTCAAAAACATTGAACAATATAAAAATAAAAATAAATCAGAAATGTAGAAAAGATAAAAAATAGTGGAAAATTGAGCATGAAGAAATCCATAAACATTCAGAAACGATCCTCAAAAAGATGTTGTCTTGGTGAAAACCTAGCAAATAGGCACCTTGATGATAGAAATAAAAAAATTGAAAAGGAGAAAAATACAAAAAAAAGTGAAAAATGAAGAAAAGTGTCTTGGTGAAAACCTAGCAAATAGGCAACTTGGTAGCAAAAAAAGCATAAAAAGAGAAAAAGAGCAATAAATTCAATCGGTGAAAACTTGGTAAACATGCATCATTGAAAGTCAAGTCAGGTCTCATATCTAGTCACCCTTGTAGATATTGCATTCACCAACATTTGTACATATTGCATAATAAAACCCCACAGTTTCATTTGCAAATACCCAAAGATTTTGTCATAAATCTAAAAAATGTCTCTAGTCCAACAACGAAACAACATCAAATTGGGGGCAAATTTATCCTATAAGAAGGAAGGATTCATCAAACAAACATCAACTGACACAAATCAATGCATCAAATCACAAGCGAAACACTTTGATCAATCCTAATCCAAATGTTGATTCAACAAAGCAAAATTTTGGTCCATGATCTCATAATGACCTTACCTTTATCAGGATTAAAATGAACAATCAAATATGAAATGGATGGAACTATACTTGAAATATTGATTTGAAAAATAGTGCAATTTTTTTTTTGTAAGTGATTACTTGATTGATGAAATCATGTCTTTCTAGCAAATCGATGAAGTCTTGGACCAGATAAGCAATGAGGAAAGCATGATATTTTATTGATTTTTGCATGAGTTTCTTAAGATCAAAGTTTTAAAATATGTATCATTAGTCTAATAACATGATCATCAAAGAATCATCGAGGACATATATATGGCAAAGCCAAGATCTCTATTTGTTTATGCAATAGGATACCTTGGATATTTTGATGTTCAATATCATAATACCAAAATCCACTTGCAACATTGAATCCAACCAATGATAGTTGTACTAGCATTAGGCACGCAACATGGAAGGAAAAAGGTATTCATATCATCATGTTTGAACCAGTGATGATTGTGCCGATTTCAGGTCTCAAAATCACTCAATGATGAAAATAAGCTCCTAAATTATGAATAGTGATAGCTAGCTACATCCATATTAGATTAAATGCATTTAGTTTAAATGGATTTGGAATTCTCGAAATGGATTTTGAAAAATAAAACAGGGGGTGGAGTTAAGATAAAATTGAAAATTTTCATCAATACCTTATGTGATAGAATGTGTTGGAAATAAAAAAATTCAAAAAAATCAAACTTGGATTAAGGTGCATTGCATTAGATTAATTGCATTATTAAATCACATTGCATTTTAGTTGCATTCATCATCTTAATATGCATTCATTTTTAGTTCATTCTTATAAGTGCATTCATTTTAAAATTGCATTGCATTAGTTTGCATTCATTATATATTTCATCATTTTAAGTTGCATTTATTACACCAATCACCATATTTTCATTACATTAGATTGCATTATTAAGTTTCATATAGTTGCATTGCATTAAGTTCATATTAAAATTGCATTCACTTCATATCATTAGGTCATTGCATTATTCATTAAGGTGCATTCATTTAGGGTTCATTACATTTAAAATTTGAATTACATTAAAAAAAGATAAGTGTATTACAATAGGTAATTGCATCTATCTATCTTTAAGTACATACATTAATCATTAAATTCATTAAATCGTATAAGTGCATTCAAATCCATTCATTGCATTAATCACCTATATCACTGCATTTTCATTTCATACATCTCATTATATCATTGCATTTTTTATCCCATTAATTATCCATATTATCATATTGCATTACATACATTATCCATAAAATCAAAAACCATAAAATGCATCCATCCACATTATCACATATCATTAAATCATTAAAGCATTAAATATCATCATTAAAGACCATTAAGCATTAAACCATGTAATTAATGCATCCATCTAATCTATGTCATAAATAAGACATCCATTTGTATAAACTAAGCATAACATGTGTATTCCTATCATAAACTGCATTTGAAAAGCATAAAAACACAACATATAGAGACAGAGCATATAGGACTACATATCATAAATCATCTGATAATTATATCCAACACATGAT
The DNA here is from genome assembly GCA_027943335.1 of Chamaecyparis obtusa. Taxonomy (NCBI): domain Eukaryota; kingdom Viridiplantae; phylum Streptophyta; class Pinopsida; order Cupressales; family Cupressaceae; genus Chamaecyparis; species Chamaecyparis obtusa. The sequence continues at coordinate 7,197 of BSBK01003331.1, read as the reverse complement.
GACATCACATAAAGTAAAACTATCAAATCTATCAAAGTCCATGGTATCATCAAAGTATATTAATCAGAGTCCACAAACATGATAGTATCAATCAATAATCAACATCATCTGATAAAAGAATATAATGTACAAAGTCTCAAGCACATGAATCCTAATATACATCAATAAAAAAAGGCTCAACTGCATGTGCCTGCACTACCTCTAGCACCATCTATACCTAGACCTGTATTGGGACCTTGACTCGTACTAGCCTGTAACCCGTGCTAACTCATGACAGCCATAAAGGTCTACATCATAGTTCTCAACTGAGTAACCTTCTATCAAATCTCTGATACCTCAGCCTGTAATGAATGAACATCAGATGCATTTGCTAGTGCCTATGAAGGAGGTGTCTGTGTAGGGAGATCCTGAGAGGAAGATGAAATCTGAGAAGAAGGAGGAGCCTGAGGCACATGTGCAACTTGCTCTACCAAAATCTATGCAACCTGTGTGTCAATGTCAGCTACAACCTAAGGTGCAATCCGTCTAAAAACCCAAACTCTATGCCAACCCCACCTGACCAGTCAATCTTGGTGAACTTGATGAATATCCCGGAAGGGGCCACCTCAAACTCATGTTCAGCCACCCCTCATTCGAACATCACCTCTAATAGGAGTGAGGGAAATAAAAATAGGGATCACAACTCTACCACCCTATCTTTCCCTCCCTAATCATCAGCCATGAAAACCACCTCTTCCACCACTACCACCACCATCGTCATCATCATCTAACCCCTCATCAATACTGGGCACAAACTCGATGGGATCAGTAAATCTAGAGAATGGGTTCTGTAAGAACCATTGTGCATAATCATATATCATACTGACATCTACGATATGCTCCCTCATATACCAGGCTAAATGAGGGAGGGTTAGTAGCTCATCACATGTCATCATGTAGTCAATCTGAGGACCCTAAAGGGATCACTTTGCTTGTAATGGAGCATATAAAGCCAAACCCTGTGGCATGCCCTGTGGTTGGCCAAATTGTCGAAGAACCCTGAAGAAGCAGAATCTCTCTATGATCAAAGGTGTCCACCCTATCATCCATCAGGGCATGCACATGAAAGGAAGCTATGATGCATCCTCGGCCCATGGCTTGCATCCCAAATATGACCTCCAAACTACCTGATCAATATCCTCTACAATGTGGTGCCAATAATCAAGTTTTCCCAGATGAGCCTAGACAACCATACCCTCATAGATGAACATGAACAACCATCCATGATCCCGCCCTCGCACTGCAATTGGATGTGTCATGGGGAGATGCTCTTAGGTCCAAAGATGTAAGAGGACTACTCCTACAGATAGAGTAGCCCCGCACCTATATACCACATCTTGTAACTTGTGATAAAGTTGGGAGAGTACACACAAGCCCCAATCAAATCTTTGAGGATGCCCAATCATATCCTCCAGGATACAACCCCATCCAACTACGAATCCATGACCTTGATGATCAGGAACAAGGAACCCACCGACTAGTACTCCAAGTACTGCAAGAAGAACAAGGAATGAAGGGAACTGTGTCCAGAGAATACTATCATCACTGATAGTAGGGTAGCCAGCCACCTGTAGATAGTGCCATCCTATACCTGGTCATAATAAACAATCTCCCCATATGTAGGGATCTGCAACAATCTATACACATCCGCAGGGGTGATGGTCATCTTGCCCATTGAAAAATGAAATGTGTTATGATCAGAGTGCCACCTCTCTACTATAGCGATAATAAGGCCTTGATTCACTCAGAATCAAGGTAAGGAGAGTAGGAATGATATACCAAATCACTCGATGAGCTAGCGCTCCTGCCTACTGAGATCATCGATCATCTCAAAAGGAAAAGGGAACAACCTTCAGACAACTAGCTTCCAAAGGTGAACCTGCGGAAGCAAGTTAAAAGATATCAACATTCAAAATCACTAAATGGTGAATCATCACAAGTCAATCGACAATCTAAAATCAATCAAACCACTATCAATTTTCCTAATTCTATTCAAAGAAGATGGAAAATTCATTATCACAATCGACCAACCAATCAGTATTGACAAACAAAATTCAACATCACATGACTAGAACTGACATTAAATGACTTGTTTCAGACAGGACCCAGTACCCAAGCCAATCGACCAATTGACAAAACTAGACAAACAAGAAAACTAACTGAAAAGTTCAAAAATTTGCAGAAAGGGGTGTATGCGCTATTTAACTTATTGTACGCACTAAAATGCAAAAGCGCTATTAAAAAGTTTAAATGCGCTACTAAAACTATTGAATGTGCAACAATAATGTGTACGTGCATCAAGATCTTGAACACGCTACAGGAATTACTTGTACGTGCTACTAAACTGTTTAAAAGCACAAATGAGATTGTACGTGCTATAGGAAAGGCTAAATGTGAAATATTGACCTAGGCCATGTTTTTGGATGCATAGTAGGAAGATTTAAATGCGCTGCGAAAAACCAAGGATGCGTTGAAAGGAGGGTGTACGTGCTACAGAAATGCTTAAACACGCAGCTAAATTTAAAAAAAAAGAAAAAAATGGGGTTTTTCTATGAATTCATTTGTTTAAAATTTAAATGCATTAAATGGAAAAAGGAGGTTGTATGGGGTACATACTAGAGTCAGTCCATAGTCGGTTGGGCACTGATACCGATGACCGCGCTTGAATTTGTGCTCGCAATAAGGGACAACCATCATGAAACTCTCAAAGGGGTCAAAGGAGAAAAGTCAAAAGCAAGGGTGAAAATGACTTTTTACCCCTATATATAGCCTTTTTGACCTAAAAGAGGCACTTTTTACCAGAAACTGACCAGGGACCCAAATTGAACACCCAATTAGCCAAATCAAGGGCATTTGTCATCAGAGCATCGTACAAACAATATCCAAAATGAAATCAAAATTAAAAATATTAAATAAAAATAGTAAAAAATGCAACATTTTTCAACACAATCAAATTTCATTTCATTTATGAGGGGGCATACACTCGGATCATCAGCAACATCATCAACAAAATCAAATCAAAGACATAATCTTTTAATGTAAAAAAATTGTATTTATCAGTGGGGCATCAAAACAATCAAATCAGGTCAAATCAGATATCGTATCAAAAATCTATCATCGAAACAAGCATCAAGGACTTCAATCAATCAAGACTTCATCAGATCTATCATCAGTATCAGAATCAATCATCGAGATTGAAATCAGATATCAGTTAATCAGGACTTTGCATCAGGACATCAAGCATTCTTTGAACCAATGCGCTTCGCACATCGATTCAAAGAGAGGCATTTGTAATCACCTAAAAATGGTAAAGATCAAATCAAGAGAGAAACTAAGGCAAAATCAAGGCATTAATTGCAATCAAGCCAAAATCCAATTTTAATTAAAAATCAAAAGTTATTAAATCTATTTAAATCAATAAATTGTGCAATTAATCTAATTAATTGTATAGTTCAATTTAAATCAAATCAACCTATTCAAAGGGTACACATGGCTAAACAAATCAATTCAATTCAATTTATTAAATCCTAATTTCCCTCACCTACCACATGGGAGGAAAATACCTCAACCAATGGGAATTAAGGATTGGATTCACATGGATCAAGCTAAAATTGAATCTCAATCACACATAAGGTGAGAGCATCTTGACCACTCATTTTGTCTCTTTGTCCCAAGCTTTGAGGACAAACCACTTAAATTGTCCATAAAGGTGGAATCATGGACTTAACTCATACCTAATCATGATCAACTCAATTCCACCCCCTATGCTTACAAAAATCTATAAAAGTAAGGCTAAAATCAGGAGAAAAGGATCCACACATCTGAGAATTGCATCAAACCTCTTGAGTTTTTAAGCTAGAAAGACAATTTTAAAGCATAATTTAAGAATAGTTTTGAGTAAAATAGGCTTTAATTGTGTTAATCTTTATCATTTCTCATTTTAAGGTTTTCACTAATGGAGGCTTGCTGAGATCTTATCATTAGAATACTTAAATAGAGAGTCATAGAGTGCTCATTAGCTTTGTTTGCATTTAAATAGCTCACTAACTGTGGTATTTAGTTTATTTACATCATTTATTGCTAAGTTAACTCTATGAAGGTACTTTTCAATAGTACGCAATAACAATATATGAATGATCAAACAAATTGATGACCTTGTTCATTTCATTTTATGAGTATATTGTTATGGCTTTGATAGGTTATAGTGTATTTCCCATGTGTTCAATTTATGTTCATATTACCCAAAATGTGATTTATTTGATGAATGTGATAATAAGATTAAAAGAGTGAAAATTTGTGTTTAGGATGTTCAATTTAAAATGTTCATGGCAGATATATTATATATTATATATATTGTGATTTGGCTATGATAATTGATTGATGAGTTAGTCCACGGTTAGTGAATCCTAGGGAAATTTTAGAGTGAAATTTTAGAGGGCTATTAAAATTTTGTACAAGTCATGAGAGGGGATGTCAAACTTAATCCTTTATACTTATAAGGTTTATAATTGATTTAAATTGTCAAATTAATGTTAATGATTCTCATGGTTCTAATTCATAAGACTTAAGTTTATTTTTGTGATCTTAGAATGTATTATTCATGACTTATGAATCCCATTGAAACCATTTAACATAGTAACAAGAATCAAATTTATTTGGTTAAAGATGGTAGTAAGCACATTCTTAAGAAGCATTCACACCATGAGTGTGGTAAGAAGACTTCATAGTGTGGAAGGTTGAAGTAGTGGTGGATGTTACACTTGTTAACTTCACAATTGAAGATGAAAGATCAAAATTTGATTTTGAAGTTTTCCTTACTAAATATTTGAAATATAAATATATATGTATCCACACCAACTACATAATTAGCCAAAGAACATAAAAACTAACTGAGCCTAATAAAATGATAATCATGTTCATGGGAAAGGCTCATGAATTCATGTCTCTTGGATGAATTCAGAGAGGAAATAAATAAATAAAAAGTTCCACTATTTTAAGACAATAAAATGGCTTAGGTTGGGATTTGGACCTGAATGTTATCTCTTCTCTCTTACTATTGAGACATTGTGATAGAGCATGCTCATCTTGACAATTTAGAGAAGTTGATGTCTGGTACATACAAACCTACATAAAAGACAAACATGTACACACACACACACATATGTATGTATGTATATGTATGTATATATATGTGTGTGTGTGTGTGTGTGTGTGTGTGTGTGTATCATCTTAAAATGGAAGCACTTCCATGTTAAGAGCATTTAGCCCTCCGAGTAAGTGATTTGGGGTCATGTCAAGTGCCTTGATTGGGTCTTTGCATGGATCTAGTTGTTTCCTCCCTATTCTACTTCTCTCCCCCTATTTCCAGCCTCTTTTTGACAAACTTTCTCTGAGAAATTGGAGACTTTGACTTTCTGCGTCAAGGATGACTTGAAGGGTCAATGAAACCTAGACCCTGACCTAGGTCAAGGTAGACCTCGACTCTAACCTAGGGCAGTGTCAACCTCGTCCCTGACCCCAGGTCCAAATTGCAGTTTTCAAAAGTTTTAGGATGTCGAGTTTCAGAAAGTTTTATTTTCTCACTTCTGGTTTGACTATTTCAGATTTTAGAACGATAAACCCTTAAATTGCATTTAATCTAGGTCCATTTCTAGGGGTTAAGGTTAATTGGGATTAAATTCTCCAATGTCGGCCTTCTCTAGAAGTTTATGTCCTAGATCACTATTAAAGGAAGCCTTCCTCTCTCATTTTCTCCATCCATCATCAAGCATCTCATCTCATAATCTCTTAAGCACTCAAGTAAGATCAAGAAATTATTTCATCAAGCATTTTCAAGGAAGCATTCAAGTCCTTTTCTCTTAAGTTCTCCATTGAAGATCAAGGATTCAAGCATTCAAGCCTTTGAAGGGATTTGGTTCAAGCATTTAAGATTTATCATTCAAAACCCTAGATCTAGCCATCATGGTGTTGTGATCTTCCTTCAAGATCCTTTGTTCATCTTCAAGATCCGTTCATTATTCCCTCAAGGTGGATTCCAAGCATTCAATCATGGAGTTTTTGATTTACATTTGTTAATGTTATGTTCAAGCTTTCATATCAATATACTTGTTTACATTTGAAATACAATTGCATATCTATTGAATAACATAGCTTCATTGTTAGATCTACGTCTACTACTTGCTAGCATTCTCTGTTTCAATTCCATTATTAAGGTTGATTCCAAACTTGAGTTTGACCAAGGCAAACCCCTCATCCAAAGAATAAAACCTTTTTTCTTGCAGGAATAGGTATAGGACAGCGAATTGAAGTGTAGATCTGGATACCCTTTTCGGCAAACTTCTGGATTTGCTAACAAAATTTCCATCGGAGTTGTTTCAAGTCAGGGATGACCTTCAATGGGGGGTAGGATTTTGCCCCTAGGTAAGGTTGCCCCCCGCTATCTAGGTCAAAGTCAACCTGACCTCAGAAGGATAAAATTTTTTTGGGTTTTCCTCTATCTCGGTGTTTCCAATCCGGAGCAGGTTGCAAAAGTTTCCAAAACTATGCACAAACATCAAAAAATAATGATTTCTTCATCAGCCTTCTTTCGAGGTAAGTATTTATGTTTTATCTAGTTTATATGTCCATAAAATTTTTCATCTCTTTATCTTATCCTTATATCCATACTCAATCTCCATTCATAGAGGTGAATCACCATAAATTTTTCCTCTATTCAATATATTATATATATATATATATATATATATATATATATATATGTATATATATATATATATATATATGTATATATATATATATATATATATACATATATATACATATATATATATATATATATACATATATATATGTATGTATATATATATATATATATGTATATATATATATATATGTATATTATATATATATATATATAATATATATATATATATATATACATATATATATGTATGTATATATATACTTATATAATATATACATATATATATATATATATATATATATATATATATATATTATATATACATATATATATATATATCTATATATATATATATTATACATAATAATATAGTATATATATATATTATGTGTGTTTATATGTAATATATATATATATATATATATATATTTATATATAAAATATAATTAAAATAT